>CM032485.1:14496338-14520255 GCA_019059595.1 Marasmia exigua
GAAGCCGACGTTTTGCAAATCATGTCGAAAAAATTTAATTCAATATTGGGTTGATAACCTCAATTGTTATAATATCAATTTAGCTGAACTAAATATGGATTGGAGTGCGAAACGATCGTTACTAATTACGAAAAAAATTGGTGAATTATCGAACCGATAATAATTCCTAGACGTTTATCGAATTATTTACTCTTTGTTAATAGTAAAGAACATCATTTCTTTCTTAACACTTAGTCTTATTTACTAAAACAAAGTAATACCGCCTCCATTCACTTTTCCTGATTGCAATTCATCACCCACAACAAACCCAAAAGTGACTTTCCAATCGTCAACTCCGAATTAAATCACCAAGACAATAATTAAACACGAATACTAGTGATGTGAAAAACGCATTATTCATAGTGCTAATTTGTTTAGGTTTTTGTTATCCGATTAAAGATTGGGGAACTTTCTAAAAAAATATCTCTACTTTTTAGATTTCGCGTGCATTATGACTACAATTATCAAGGCGGGGAATTAACACGATAATTTTTTATGTGATAAAAACATTGTGTACTCAGATATTTTTCACGAAGAAGTTTCGGCTACGTTCGCAGCAGCCGTGGGTCACGAGCTGCTAGAACGTAATCACATAGGCTATAAGATAATTCATCATCATCATCAGCCCAATTTAAGTCCCCACTGCTGGGGCACGGGCCCTCCCTCATCACATGAGGGGTAATTGCCATACTCACGACGCTTGGCAGACGGGTTGGCGAGCTAGTATATAGTTAATTATCAAATAATAAATACCGTGCGAGCTAATATATAGTTAATTATTAAATAATAAATACCGTGTTAATTTCCGTCTTGATTAATTATAGTTATCTCAATGTGTTGTCATACGCTTTCACCGAACGTTATGGAGTAATTTATCATCGGGGTATATTTTCCAACAGTTTTTATAAGTCATTCCTATTTACCGCCCCACTAATGCATTGTTTTTACAATGCAATAACAATTAACTCAGATTCCCATTTATTTAATTATTAGAACAACCAATAGAGCAAACACTACACAATAACTGATTCGGAGTGCTGACTTGATTGGTTGCCACGGCTAACAAGAGAAAAAATCTTAGCTTTATGTAATGAATATTTAACGTACTTTTCTTTAATTAATTATTACATACAACGTAAAATAATGACATAATTGTTGTGAATAATATCATTGAACTAGGCTTTCACGAGTAATGTAAAATCAAATTTAGAATACCCATCACTATTTCCCATTCGAAAGGGCCAAATTGCGTGCCTTTTCACCCAGAAGACAATGCCATGCCGACAATTTCGGGAAAATGGTAACGGCGAAATAAATAAACATTTTCAAACAGAATGCTTGCGTTTTATAGGGTTGAGACCATTCTAGTAATCTATCAAAATAGAATAAAATAGAAACATAGACATTGGCTCACCGAATTAGCAATCTTAAGTGGCAGTGGGCTGGCCATATTAGCCGCAGAACCGACAGCCGATTGGGGTAAACGAGTTCTAGAGTGGAGACCGCGTCTTGGCAAACGTAATGTAGGGCGCCCTCTGGCTAGGTGGGAGGACGATCTGCGCAGGATGGCTGGCAAGAGCTGGATGCTAGAAGCCATGGATACATCACAGTGGTGAACAATTGGAGAGGCTTACGTCCAGCAGTGGACTGCGATAGGCTGATGATGATGATGATGATGAGAAACATAGACACATAAAGCATACACCACCGTTACTTTTTGTCGAAGAACGTTACAAAGTGTTACTAAGCCACATCCAGCAGCAAAAAAAGATTATTTTTGTTAAAAGATATTGCCGTGTTTTGTGTTACTATTGACGACCCGTTTGGAACAGTGGTAGTGAACGCTGCCTTTGGTCCAAGGATTGCGGGTTCGAACCACAGTACAAACATTTGAGTGCATGAACATTTCTGTTTGTATTGGTCTGGGTGTTTTCGATGTATTATAAATATGTATTCACAAAAGAAAAGTATTATATGAATACATTTGTAATCCCACTGTTGGTTCTGATATCTGTAACACAGGTGCTTGAGCTACCTATCTCGGAGTCAGATTAATGTGTGTGTTGTTGTGAAATATTTATTTACTGTGCGATGGATTACAATCAACAAGTAGTTAATAAGTAGCTACAATAATAATATATAATGAGACAACATCACATACATTGTCCTAGTCCCAAACTAAGGTTTTCCCTTTGTACTATGGAAACCAGGAACAACGAAGGTATTACAAACAACCAGACTCAACACAGATATCTATTTCATCAACAAACATTTGTGTTGGTGCGGGAATCGAAACTGCGACCCTTGCGTCATAGTGCTAAACGGGTCGTCAATTAATGATATAGTATGACAGTTAAGTAGTTCAAAATTGTCAGTCAGGTTCAAAAGGAAGTAACTCTCATACGCGAGATATAACGTAGTGATTACCTATATTCTTTTTGACTCGAGCCGAAGGCTCATGGCAGTCAATGTCATAATTCATTCATAATTAATGAATTATGTATCTTCTATTTGCCGCGAGTCTTTGCGTCTAGTGTAATTAAGTTGTGGAACTGAGCATTAAAGTAAAGGGAGCACTTTCTGAATACTTATCTTAACCCTTAATAAGCCACAGGACTCTTATTTCTCATTTCGGAATTGCCCACAAATCAATTCTTTTTTTTGGCACTTTTAAAGATATAATAAAATAAGTGGAACGCACCTTATGATCAAATAGTTCTTTTAATTCTTTCTGACAACACTGCTGTCTAAACGTCAACTGTCAATGTCAGTAGTCATTCGAAAGCTAGTCAAATGGGAAATTATTTCCCACATGTATATTCATGGATAAAGGGAAATAATATCCCACTGGAAAAAAAAGTCTGTTAAGCTACCTAATATTTTCCATTTTACATTCAAATGTTTAATCTCAATATAGCCCCGTACTGATATATTATAAAAATAACTTGTTTGAAGTCATGGCCGATTAAGGGTTAAATCATAGAATTATAGCAAGACTAGAAGGATAGTTTCCACACTGCTGTCATCTCAAATTTGAAGCACAAATTTGGTTTTTCAAGTTGGTACTACGTACGTAGTATCAACATAAAAATCCTAATTAATGTTACCAGTCACAACATATTTCCCTAAAACATGGGAAATGGTTATTGTAGGAACTGTACTGGTTTTAATAGTACCTAGAACAACGCTTACAAGTGTCTACCTAACTGTGATTATAAAATAATTTAAAATAAAAAAAAGGATTTGTGATTTTTCAAGCTTATTTTAAAGTTCGCCATTTCATTCATATCATAATTATGTATCTCTAGAATGAACTAAGTTTTGCATGGCCATTTTTTTAATTATACTAGAGATGATTGTGACATGAAACGACGTATGCAAATAACCTGGATACCATTGGGAGACAGCTTTGGTTTTTATTGAATAATTCTATTTAGAAAAAGCATAGTTGATGATTCAATAGATAATAACAGTAGAGACCACTGCTTCACGCTGTAACATCACTCAGTGACTGATTAAGTTAATCAGTTGGAATAATCAAATCTTACAATAAAGTTGATATGGGGAAAATATTTTTTTTTCATTATGAGGCAACACTGAGCATTTCAATAAATCGTTTTGTATTTTTAGCTTATAAAACACCAAAAAACTATGAAATATTGGATGCTTTCTTGTGAAAATTGAAGTTATTACACTTCTTATGCTGTTCCACAATCATTATGAAACATTTAACAGCACAAATCGTCAAGTAAATTAATTTTCGCGAGATGCGTTCGACAGGCATTGACGACTGCGGAGCGGTCCGGGCTTCAAATGTAAGCTCTGATTAGGTTTCTAGTCTTGTTATAATTCTATGGGTTAAATACGTGATACTCAGGCGGCAGACGAGCAGACGGATCACCTGATGGTAAGCTACTGCCGCCGCCTATGAACAGCCGCGTAAAACATATAAAGCATTTAGAACTTGTCGTAAAACATGACACCTTTAAATTTTGATTGCAAACTCATAATTGTTCGCTTACGATGATGTCATTCCTCGTTTTATTAAACCAAGGCAAACGACCAGGCGTCTAGAAGATTGACTGAATCCTATGGATGTATACAAATTATTTTAATTAACATTGCTAAATACATAACTACTAATAATAATTTATAACACCTGTGTTAAAATCCATTTCAAATTCAATTCAATAATGTTTAATAATAATATGTAATATCTTTGTTTAATTTAAATTTAACACGCCAGATATTGGCGAAGCATGTTGAAACTCACATTTTGTACCTACGGGTACGTATAGTAAGAATATTATTACAGAGTATAACATGGGTCCATGTTATACTCTGTAATAATATTCCTACTCATATTTTTGTAATTAAACGTCTTTATCTTTATCTTTAAGCTATTTTCGACGCCCGTAAACAGCCGCTGCACTAGTGGACTCACAAGTACCAACCTTTAAACCCTCATTCCCTCTAATAGAGCTTCGGGTACCCTCACTCACGCAGTGAAACACAGCTCAGCACTGCTCCACGCTGGTTTTCTGTGAGGCCCTGGAGCCCAATTCTCGGAATTTTCGATATCAAAAAACATGGCGAATGTCATATGAAATCCATACAAAAAACTATGTTCTAGTGATATAATAAAAACGTATGTTGATAAATATCACGAGCCTGAGAATCGGGCTACTGGGATCACTCCGGTCGAGCTTACTCGTACCGAAGCGTAGTTCTTCTCATTTATCGTAACTCTTTGTATTTAGCATAATTAAGTTGTGTAACTGAGCATTTAAAGGGAGCGCTTCTTGAATACCTACAGGAATTGTAAAATAAACAGCCTAGCCTTGAATTTAGGGAATCCCTGAAAATTAATTATATATAAATACACAATTTACCGCCACCATGTGACAACCCGTGAAACCGCACAATAATTGCCCAATTACAGCAGCATCCGTTTAATGAAGGCTTCATTCAGTGACGCGTTTGTGAAACCTTGTTACACACTGAAAATTCAATTTATTCACCAACAGCAGTAACAACTTTGTAAGTAAAAGCTGGGACGGAGCTGACCGGCAATTATGACCTGTTTATGCAGTTTTTGGCTAATTGTTAGAAAGTAACCGACGATCTTACTGTTTTGTTCATGGCTAAAAGTGTTCAATTAGTCTCGTTTACGTTTTGACGAGGAACGCCTAACTTTATGAAGTCTCCTTTACAATTAAAAAACCATTTTACATGGTTTTTATGTGAAAGGTGGCTGACAAGAAGGCGGACCGCCTAACCATAGTGTGATCAAATCTGCTCGGTCTCCTGACCATCCTATCACAAAAAATAGATTTGATTAGAAACCAAGAATAAACTTTTAATATCCCCCCTTATCTGCAACAAAATGGTAATAAGCCGAACCTTACCGTATCAACCCCCCATTTGCTTAAAGAAAAACGTTACACACAGGTAACTGTTGTGCCAAACATATAACAATAGATACGTACATTTTGTCCCTGCGTCTTTTTTATAAAACACGATGATGAAGAAAGGATCTCTCTTTGAAAGAAAAAGAGTACGTTTAGACGCGTGGTCTCTTGCGGAATATTCCTTAGGGAATTAAGCTGATCGTGTGTTTAAAGGGATGATTCGGGGGAATATTATGAAATATTTTTACGTATAGTAGGCCTGCCATGTTGGTTAGTATTGCAAGTGGTAGTCAACTAATAAGGTAAATGACAAGTTATTTTGGTGAGCTTTTTGACATATTAAATTTAAGTTTGCTATCGCAGGGGTCTTTAGATGATTTTGTATGATAACACAATTTTATTAATAGATATATTAGATATACACAAATCAGGACGGATTACACCACACCAAATTTTACCAAATACTTCAAGCTTCTCCAATTGATTCCACCAATCAAACTTGGTGAGCGACCTGAGGGGATTGGATCGTTGGTCCACTCGTTGTGTGGGGGGCCTGCCACGGCTGCGACCTCCTGTACGTGGCCACCATCTGAGGACCTTCTCCGCCCCAACGGCCCGTTTTTAGTTCTCCTACTATGTGCCCTGACTTCATTGCCACTTGAGGCATGCAATCCTCAACCAATGTACGAGTAGTTTTACATTGACGCACCTTCGATTCGCCAGGACGATATCGTATAGTCTATGGCTGAGACCCTTGGAAGGCTTGAGGACAATGAATCGACGGATTATATACGTTATATAATCCAAGTTGTTAACACTAATAATAGTCTAAGAGTCAGATAAATATAAAGGAATCAATTGTCGCATTACTTTGCTTCCCTTTAAAAAAACGCACGGGCTTTGGCGTCTGTGCGCATAGGGTGACAGGTAACACCCAATAAGCATAGTTCACAACGCAGCGCTAGATGGCGCTGGCATTAAATAGATCACGTAGTAAATATTATTTTTGGATGTATAAGGTCAATCCAGGCGTTTAGTCCGTTATGTAACACAATTCTCTTAGATGCAGACCATATATTGTAATACTACCTTTTTGGATCAGACTACATGGTTTTATATTTCGTTTCCAATACCTATAGTAGAGTTCTCAGTGCAGCTAAGGGCTTATTAGTAATTTATCCATAAATAAAACACGGAAACACGGTTTGTGCAGGAGGCCTCCTGCAGCCAAACCGTTCCGTCGCAGTCCGTCGGGAAAATACCTCCTGCCAGGAGTATTTCCCGACGGATGCGATTAGAGACCTTTCAAGAGAAGACTCTGTTTTAAAAGGCCGCCACAAATTAGCGATTTCTCGGATTTGTTTGGATGTTATAGGAGGCGTTGATTACTTTCTCCATCACGGTGACGCGACTTCTCTTGTTTGTCCGCCTCTCTAGCATAAAAAAAATACAAAAATATAAGAATAATAATTAGTGAACATGTTGCAGCAAACAATGGTTCCCAGTTATCAGGCATATGCCACAGCAAAAGCCATGAACGGTCATTTTGAGACGGCGGTCCGGAGTTGTCCGCACCAAGCGAGGTGCTACAGTGATGTGATCAAAATTTAGCTAATTTTTATGTATGTGATGGTGTGATAGAAACAGCCTTACCAACAAGCTTAGATGCAACTGGCGAATCATAAACTGAGTGAGATGTCAGTGACTTGATGTGTAGCTGTCTGTAGATCCAACAAGATCCATAATCAACTTATAGCCTCAGCCTCGATAGTCCACTGGGAGTGAGTCGCAATTTAAAGCAACGTCTGCCCAATTAGGTTTCCCAAATAGGAATTCTGGTTTTCCATCCCTGGGCGCTCCAAAAATGTGTACCTAAGTTTTTGGCAACGATTATTCTTAGTGTTCAGAAGGAGTGGTCAGCCCTTAGTTGGAAGTTGGAGCCGGTATTTTTACCCTGTGCCTCCGATGGAGGTGGATAAGCCGTTAGTCTGCGCCCGATCCAATTATTGTTGTGTACACTGGTGTCCTATCGGAATATGAGGGCAAGGGAAGAGAGAGTGCACTTAAGAAGATAAGATAAGACTTGTGTTTACACACCCATTTGGAGCACTATAATATATCTCCTGTGCAATGTGGCTGAATCGTTGAGATTGCCCCCGCCTTAGCTGAAATCGGTTGAAGGGTATATAGGTCAGAAAGGAAAAGAACATGAACGTGATTTATTTTGGGACATCAAAACACTATGTACGAGTTTCGTAAAATAAAACTCAAACAAAAAAATTAAATACGAAAAAAAAAAAAACCAAAAAAGTCAAAATTATAAAGGGTACAAAAATCGCAGGTCAGCGAATAATCTACATTATATTGTGCTGGTTGTAACTTCCAACATAAAGGCCCTCACTCAGCCTATGTCCTATGGCCCTGCACAAAAGGCCCATGACGCTGATTTTGCAGTAGGGCCAGCTGATGTGAGTTGACCGGGACGTCAGACTTTTGTGTAGTTTAATCAACTGTAATCTTTTAAAAAATATATATATTTACTATAAATATCTATTTGACGCCCTGTGTTGGTCTTAGTGGTTTATGTACGGGCTTGTGATCTTGGGGTCCTGGGGTTTGATTCACGGGTTTTTTGAGCGACAAAAAAGTATCCGTTTAGAATTTTTTTGAACAGAAGCTTAGGTTTATGATCACCAATTCGCCATTTGCAAGTGTGGTGAAATTATACGGCCTAATACCATCATAGTAGCGATTGAGTTGAGTAGTCTATGATGGAAGGCCTTTGAACTGCAGTGTGACAGTAGGTATATAGGCTGATACTTTACTTTACTTTTTTATACTTATTACTACTTCTCTGAAATCTGAAAATCTCTATACATTAACTCGTAGTATCTCAACATTCTACCCCTCAAATTGCTTACAAAAAGTAACAGTAACATTATTTCCCCGAATCTCTCCCCGAATGGGCGAAATAAAACAACAGTAAATCACGCTTATAATACAAAAGGTCATTGTATAAATAGAATGGAAGGTACTGAAATGTAGCATCTTTGGTCTGAAGTCGTTTACATCCAGCGATAAGAAAACCACTAACTTTTTGTGCCATTGTTTTCTAAATATATTTTCCGTGACCCTACCAACTACACAGCCCCTTTTTTTCAAGCGCATCATTTCTTAAGTTCACACACAACACACATCAGTTTTCTATTTTGAGTACTAAAATTATTCCTTGAAGTGCACCAAAGATTTCGTAATTAGCACCAAACTATACCTAAAAGTGCACCAAAACAATTAGTCGAAAGGCAGTGTTATAAATTTTCACAATAGAATAGTTTTCCTAGATGAGCACTAAAAGTTATTCCTTGAAGGGACACCCAAACCTTTACAACATTTTGTGATGGGCACCAAATTTTGTATAAAAAAAACACTTATAGGCGTAAAGTAGAATGGAGTAATCAACTGTACTAGGTGCCATTAATTGATTTCTATTTTTCTGGTGCTTCTAAACAATTAATCTAACTGGTTTATTGAATTTTGGAACTTCTCCCGATATCATACATTTCATTATCAATACTTGTTCTTGGTTTTTGCGTACTTTTAATTGTGTTTTCGCCTTCGAGAAATAGTTTTAGTGCGAACTTTTAGTGCTCCACCAGCTCACTTACACAGCGAAACACAGCACATTGCTGCTCCACGCCGGTTTTCTGTGAGACCGTGAGTGCTTCTAATTAATGAAATGAGGTAGCTTATTGAATTTTGAGACTTCTAACAATATCATACTATACACTACATCATACTACACTATGAATACTTAAACTTCGTTTATTTTAAGGTAGTTCGGTTCGAAAAATAGTTTTAGTGTAGTGATAGAAGTTATAGTGCTCCGCTAGGAACAGTTTCGGTGCGTTTATATTTGGTGTGCTCTAAGAAATACCATTTGGTTGTTTGAGCGAAAGTAAGGAATTTACATCTAATGATAAACCCTTATGTTCTTTTTATGTTTGTGCAATTGTTTTCTGATTGACGGCCGCTACCCTTCATATTTGACCTGTGGTAGATAAAGTTTATTATCTTGGCAAAGTTTCAGATTCTTTTATGAGGGATGTTTGTTTTAATACAAGTTTATGACGAAGCGGAGTAAACAGCTTTTTATGAGTTACGAATTGACAAAACAGATTTGTTGATTTAAGGATTTAAGCAATTATAGTCCCGTGCTAATGATAGTCACGTGCGCGAAAGATACGAACTCTTGCAGCAGATTATGATAGTTTGTCTGCCCCTTTGGCGCAGTGGGTAGTGCGTTTCACTTTAAAGCGACGGCTGCGCTTGAGGTCCCGGGTTCGATCCCCGGGTCGGGCCAAAAATTTGTACCTGATTTTTTCTGTTAAGAAATTTAAGTGTCAGCCCGAAGTTGGCGATCTTGTACCCCCGTGCCTAGGAAAATACGTTACGCCGCTGGTGTCCCATCGGACTATGAGGGCAAGGGAATAGAGAGTGCACTTTTGTTTGCGCACACACTTGAGCACTATAATATGTCTTCTCCGTAGCCGTCATCGGTTGGAGGATATTATTGGACTATATGACGCTTAGAGAGCGTACCTGGGCTGTCCTGGGCGTCCTAATGGGCGAAGGCCAGTCGGCTGTCTAATATACCACGGGAAAGATGAGGTCGATAAGTACCGACCGAGATAGAGGCTCTTATTATCGGAGGCCAAGACTCACTATGGGTCGAGGGTCGAGGTCGAGGCTATGTACAGGAAGTCAGCCCCGTGGCAGGCCCCCACACAAGGTGGACCGACGATCTGGTGAAGGTTGCGGGAATCCATTAGATGCGAGCGGCACAGGACCGATCTGTGTGGAAATCATTGGGGGAGGCCTATGTCCAGCAGTATATGTCTATTGGCTCAAATGATGATTATGATGTATCGTTTCCAACACTGATATAATTATGTTGCGAGTAAGTTATCGTGTGGACAACTAACTTTGGACTCACCTGCAATTTTCTGTAATGATAAAAAATAAATAAAAATGAAAGCTACGTATTTTAATGTCTATCTATGATTTGGACTGACAGCGACTTTTTTATGTGATTAGTTGCAGACGAAGAGACGGATCACCTGATGGAAAGCAATTGCCGCCGCACATGGATACCCGCGATGGAGTCACAAGTTTATTGCCAAGATTACTTAGGCAGCGATACACAGCACATTGCTGCTTCACGTCGGTTTTGTGAGGACGTGGTATCATTCCGGTCAAGCTGTCCCAATCATGCCGAAGCGTGGCACTCCCACGGTCACGCCACTGTTGACTAACCACATTAATTAGTTTATTTTACTTGATATTGGATAAATTAAAAGTAATTTGGCCTAACGTTTGTCAGAGGATAAACATAGAATACAGTCCATATTTGAAGAATGGCCGTGTGGTCCCCGGCAGAGTAGAACAGGCCACCCTCACTCTTACCGAGGTGTCGTGAAAAGTATTATATGAATATATTTGTAATCCCACTGTTGATCCTGATATCCGTAACACAGGTGCTTGAGCTACCTACCTATCTCGGAGTCAGATTAATGTATGTGATGTTGTGAAATATTTATTTATTTATTTATTCTCTGTAATAATATTCTTACTATACGTACCCGTAGGTACAAAATGTGAGTTTCAACATGTTTCGCCAGTATCTGGCGTGTTAAATTTAAATTTGACAAAGATATTACATATTATTATTAAACATTATTGAATTGAATTTGAAATGGATTTTAACATAGGTATTATAAATTATGCACATAGAATAGGCCACCCTCATTCTTACCGAGGTGTCGTAAAAGGCGACTAAGGTAAAGCTGCTGGCATGATCATTAGCGCCCAGAGAAGGAAAACTCTGCATTTATATCAAAACCCTCGCCAACCCGTCTGCCAAGCGTGGTGAGTATGGCAATTACCCCTCATGTGATTGAGGGAGGCCCGTGCCCCAGCAGTGGGGACTTAAATGGGCTGATGATTATGATGATTTGAAGAATAAATAGATTTATTTCCAAATCCCTGCTACTATCAAGGTATATAGCAGATAGCGAAACAGCTCGACATCCTGATTAGAACTGCCATGCCAACGACGGAGCGCATCCGATTGCGGCAGTTGGTCGACAAAATCGGAAGACGACATGATCCTCACCAGCGAGGGAATCGACCGAAGAGAGAAAGAAAAGTATATAGCGGCACTTCCCAAGAAAACAGAATCCATAGTTTGCATTAGCCAAAATAAACATTTTGCATTAGTCAACATATATCTGTGCGTCCCGTGAAAAGTGGTACAAGTCGACTTATATCGAATTTGATTTTCTTCTTGCTACTTCATCACAAAAAAATCCTCAATTTTTCTGTTTGATCAGACATGCAAAAATTCCTCCATTTTTTCGTCTTATTTCACCGAATAATAGAGGATTTTTTTGTGATAAAGTATCAAGAAGAAAATCAAATTCCATATAACTCGACTTGCACCACTTTTCACAGGACGCACATATATGCTATTATAAATACAAGCATATAATGGGGCCAAACTATAGGACAAAGATAGATAAACACGATATATCTCGAAAAATGTATCATAATTCTGAAATTATTATCTCTAAAGGACCCTAAGGCGGCCGAAAAATATTAACATCCCGGCCCGACACGATAAGGAAAAGACTTATAACCCTTTTTGACCACACGTTGAGGGAGGCATATATTTATGGGAAAGCAAAAATGTTGGCTAGAACCATAGCACACATAAGAGTACAGTCAGTAAGCAAGACATAGAGAATTCCAGGAGAACCCAACAAGATTTACTCGTACGCAGCCGAAACGTGGGCACTTACGGCATGGCTGGTTCTAAATTTAAAAGTCAATCAGCCTTTTTTTAATGTGATAGGTGGCAGACCTCGTCCTGCAGTTTATTAGTATTGGATTAAGTAACTATTACTCTTTGTGACCTATGAGGGGAACCTAAATAGTCATGCTCACTCAAATGTCTCTACCTCAGAGACATTTGAGTGAGCATGACTATTTAGCGGCGCTATGTGGCGGGTCATTTTATTCCCTCTAATATGGTTGAGTGAAATGATGGCTGACACATGCGTCATACTTGTGAACAGGTGCCACCTTTGGGGACTGGTCTGCTTCGGTTTACCTCATAATATTTATTTTATTATTATTTCTTTTATTTTATTTTGTGTTACAATTAAACTGTATGGCTTGGTATGACGATGACACAACATTGTATGAAAGTTTGGCGATTAAAAAGAGTAACTGGCGAGTTTCTTGCCGGATCTTCTCGACCAAAAACAACTTTCCGAGCCGGTGGTAGAATCGCATTATGTTTATTTATTTCTTTAGTATATTTTATGTATCAACATATATATGTATTAACATGTGAATTATACATAAGTACTTATAAATAGTTTTAAGTCATTCAAAGGTATGACGATTTGTAAGTGCTGTGTACAAGCCTATGCAAATAAAGAATTATTTGACTTTGACTTTGAGACGAGCCTGATGGCCTGATGGTTAGTGATTACCGCCGCCCATGGATACCCGCGACAGCAGTGGAGTCACAAGTGCGCTGCCAACCATTAAATACCCCTTTCCCCAGATTGGGCCTCCGGTACCCTCACTCACACAGCGAATCACAGCACAGTGCTGCTTCACGCCGGTTTTCTATTAACTCTACATCCTCTATATCTCTATATGACAGTGGGAGAGCCAAGCTTCAGCATGAATGGGGCGGCTCGACCGGAGTGATACCACGGTCTCACAGAAAACCTGTGTGAAGCAGCACTGTGCTGTGTTCCGCTGCTTGAGTGAGGGTACCGGAGGCCCTTTCCAGCGGAAAGGGGGGTTTAAAGGTTGGCAGCGCACTTGTGACTCTACAGGTGTCGCGGGTGACCAAGATCAGCGGCAATGACTTGCCATGAGGTGATCCCTCTGTTCGTCTGCCTTCTATCACATAAAAAGAAAAATCTGTTGTAAAACTTGCTATTTACAACAATCAAACATGATCTTTATTTATGCCGCAATGTTATCTTAACAGCGAATTTCCTGCACCACTTCGACCTTAATGCATTGCAATAAAGTCGAATTGCTCTGGCACTGTTAGTACACCGGACCCGCTCATTAATGCTCCGTCATTAGCAGCTTGAGACTGAACATTACTTCTAGGGTGCAGGATCTGTACAGTCAACCGTGTTAACCGTGGGAGAGCTACACTTCGGCATGAATGGGCCGGATCGGCCGGAATGATACGACGGCCTCACAGAAATCAGGCATGAAGCTGCACTGTGCCGTGTTTCGCTGCATGAGTACCGGAGGCCCAATTCGAGCGAAAGGGGGGTTCAAAAGTTGACACCGCACTTGTGACTCCACTAGTGTCGCGGGTGTCCATGGGTGGTGTAGTATCAGGTTATCCGTCTATTCGTCTACCACCTACCATATAAAATAAAAGTCAACATCATACCTATTAAAGGTGGAAATGACGTAATCAGGGGACAACTAAACATTGGTTTAAATGGGCCGGGATGACCGGAACGATACGAAGAAGGTTAGCGAATTGGCAACGATGAAACCGTGAAAAAGCAACGTGTCGATATGAATGGGCCAATCCGAACAATGTGATACCACTGTCTCACATAAAACCGGCGTTAAGCTGCGCAGTCATTAGCAGCTTGAGGCTGATGTTACCGGCTAGAAGTCACCTTCATACGTACAGTTATTCTAAAGTGGAGACCACGTCTCCGTAATATTACTGTAATGCCCCCTTAGAACAGATGGAGTGGCTATCTATGCAGGATAGCTGGCTGGAGCTGGATGCGAGTTGCCAAAGATCAATCGCAGTGGGGAATATTAGGAGAGATTTTAAAAATGGCTGGCTGAATCTTCCAAACACATCGGTCTTCGGATTAACTTGGATAAAACCAAGGTCATGTTCAACGAGCTCGTTGATCTGGGACCCGTCGCTGTTAATGGAGTACCTCTCGAAGTTGTTCAGGAATATGTCTATCTAGGACAAATGCTCCAATTAGGCAGAAACAACTTCGAGAGAGAAGCCAATAGAAGAATTCAGCTAGGCTGGGCAGCATTTGGTAAACTTCGTCAAGTCTTCTCGTCACCTCAAAGTCTTAAGTCGAAAGTCTTCGACCAGTGCGTCCTTCCGGTCAAAGGGTGATATCGCCCACAAATATGATCAGTATTTCGCTTCAGTCTTGAAGTAAAAATATGGCTTACCTTTTTTTATATGATAGGTCACAGACAGGCAGACGGATCACCTGATGGTAAGTGATTGCCGCCGCCATTGGACACTTGTAACACTAATGAAGTCACAAGTGAAAGTTTGGTAGAGCCCTTTGAATACCCTTTTTTTCCGCATAGGGCCTCAGACTTCATAAAACCGGTAATTCATTTGTTGGCTTAAGTATTAAGATATTTAAAAAGCTACCACAAAATGTCATTCACCTATCACTGGATAAGTTTAAGTCTCATATTAAAACCTGCCTAATGAAGAAAGGTTACTATAGTGCACAAGACTATTTAAATGATAAGGATTCTTGGTCATGTTAATTGATTAATCTTTTGAGTTGTTATTCATAGTAGTCTATTAACTTTCATAATTGTATTTTATTTTTTCCTCTCAATTGAAACTCTGTAACATCATCAATATATGAAAAAAGTAACTACTGAGTTTCTTGCTAGTGTCTTCTCAGTAGAAATTGACATTCCGAACCTATTTTGACATCCATAAATGTTCTGTGTGGACCTAAATTGAATAAAGATTTTTCTAGCTTTTATCTTAGTAGCCTCCATTACTCCGCAAAACACTGTACAGGTGCTGCTTAGCGCCAGTTTACTGTGAAGCCGTGGTATCATACTCGTTAATCAGGCTCATTCATGCCAAAGCGTGGCTCTCACACGGTCAAAATGTTATAGATTTTAGTATGCAGATTATATAGGCACCTTGTATATTTAAGAGGAATAGGCCGTAAGCCGCCTCGGTAAAGGTATGTTCATGCTCGTGCCTTTAATGCCATCAGCAATGAAGAAGAAGTTCAATGAAGCCTCATACTAACTAGCTAGACCCATAGTGAGTCTTGGCTACCGATAATAAAGGCCTCCATCTTGGTCGGTCTTGCGCCACTTCCTGCCATTTGTCCGCGCAATTACTTATCGACCTCATCTTTCCCGCGGCATCTTAAACAGCCAACTTGCCTTCGCCCATTAGGACGTCCCAGGTACGCTCTCTAAGCGTCATATAGTACAATAATATCCTTCAACGGATTACGGCTACGGCGGCCAATTTCAACGATCACCTACGTACGCAGAATATTTATTATAGTGCTCAAGTGTGTGCGCAAACACAAGTGAACTCACTATTTCCTTACCCTCATATTCCGATAGGACACCAGAGTGACACGGTCGAAGAGGGATTGGGCGCAGAACCAACGGCTGTTCTTTCCGAGGCACGGGGGTACAAGATTGCCAACTTCCAGACTCCGGGTTGACACTAAGAATTTCTAACCAAAACTTAGGTACAGATTTTGGCCCGAGCCGGGGATCAAACCCGGGATCTCTTGTGCAGCCGTCGCTTTGTAGTGCGACCCACTCACCACTACGCCACCGAGGCAGTCAAACAGTCCAATAAAAAAGCTTTTAAAGACAAAATGTATAGCTATGTCGCTGAGTGTACACGATGCTTCTGTAACTACCATTATGTGAGCCGCGTAGTGTTACAATGGTTAAGTCCATAGTAACTCTTAGTATCCCGTCGGGTGAACTAACAGTCCCAGACCAATCTCACTTTTGCTTATTTCGTAACTAAATTTTTCCTGTTCATTCAAGACAAATGTGCAAGGAGCTAAATAATGGATTTCGTAATTTCAGCCAATATACGTCCACTGCACCACCACACACACGGGCGCATACACACACACGCACGCACACACACTCGCACACACACACGCACACACACACACGTTTCATTCATGCATGCACTTTTTTGTTTTTTGTTTTTCTTTTGTAAAATTAAGATAAAATATAAAAATATTCAGTATAAAGTAGTAATATAGTTTTTCAAAACCCTCGCCAACCCGTCTGCCAAGCGTAGTGAGTATGGCGATTACCCCTCATGTGATTGAGGGAGGCCCGTGCCCCAGCAGTGGGGACTTAAATGGGCTGATGATGATGATGATGATAAAAATATTATTCTTAAGTCATAATATACAAACCTTTACTTGTCAGCTAAGTTAATAAGTCTGAGGGTGGGGGCCTGGCGATCCGTAACACAGGGATTACCCTATATTGTGAATCCTCTGGTGTTGCCGTTGCTGTGATTCGCTGCGTGAGTGAGGGCACTGGAGGCCCAATCCAGGGAAAGGGGGTTCAAAGATGGTAGCGCACTTGTGATTCTACTGGTATTGTAGGTGTCTATGGGCGGCGGTGATCACTTATCATCAGGTGATCAGTCTGCTCGTCTGCCCCTATCTCATTTTAATAACTCTGCAAAACACATTCTAAGTCCGAGAAAGCGAAAACAAATTCCCAAAACAAATTGCCGACGTAAAAACAATTGAACCGCTGTGTGCACCGTGCAATTCGAAAGGACAAAGTATTCATTTCCTTTAGCGAAAGCACTTTGCACTCTATCCTTACGCCGGTTTTATCTTGGCGGGTTTGTTCCGCGTTCCTTGTTCTCATTAATGTTCCCAGCCATTAGCAGCTGAGATTCAGCGTACATAAACGTTTACGAGCGTAAAATAAAACAGTACAAGTTACTAAAATCTAAGGAAAGGAATTTAGAACTTAGAGTGTGCGGAGGAAATTTAAGCGATGTGTTGTTTAATGGTTGCGGATATCGATACGAGAACAAGGAACAAATGCTGTGTTTATTTTAACACTGAGCACGTCACGAGTAGACGTATCACCTGATGGTAAACGATAATCGCCGCCTCCATGGCGTGACTCTTTTAACGTGGCAGATGTCCATACACCTGCCACGTCAAAAGAGTCACGCTTTGGCATGAATGGGCCGGCTCGACCGGGGTCCTCACAGAAAACCAGCGTGAAGCAGTGCATGCGCTATGTTTCGCTGCATAAGTGTTAAGTGTGTAAGGTTAGTACCAGAGGCCCAATCCAGACGAAAAGGAGTTAAAAGGTAAGCAGCACACTTGTGACACCACTGGTGTTACAGGTGTCCATGTAATCGCTTACCATCAGGTGCTCCGTAGGCTCATCTGCCACCTATATCATAAAAAAGAGAGAGAGGGAGTACGCTCTTTTCTTGAAGATTAGCAAGTCGTATCGGTCCGGAAACACCGCAGGCGATAGTTCATTCCACAGTTTTGTCGTACGAGGTAGAAAGTTTCTTGAGAAACGCACAGTTGAAGACTGCCAACCATTTAGATTGATGAGTGGTACGATGACGGAATGAAGCGCCAGGAATCAGTCCGAACAAATTCTCAGCGCATTCCGCATTGCGGTAGAAGATACCCCTCCGGCCACATTGGCAACTATGATTCGCAGCCAGTTTTAGAAAAGGAAGTAACATTCTTGCTATTTAACCAGTTACCAAACATAGCGAGGCTACATCTCTACGCAGTGCCAAGGAGTCAAGCCGATTGAAAATACATTGGCAGTCGACGAGTCGCTCTCCGTTGAATAGAGAAGGAGAAGCTGATACCTACATGGGTGCCCCTGCCCAATGATAAGAACAGTTTTCCATATGCGGCCGAACTTGCACCTCATACAGCAAGAGCGGTGGGCCGTAGTAAAATACCGTCTCGAACTTTTCAGGACGCCAAGCTTTTTGAGGCTAGTGTAGCCTTGCGCTCTAGATGGCCGCGGGACTGGACTCCGCTCGATATGTCGACACCAAGTATTCCAATTCGGCTGAGGCAACTAAGGGGATATTCTCAAAGCAAGGGGAAACGACCCATGGTATTATTTTTTGCCGTGAACGCGCAGGCTCGTGTCTTACTGGGGTTAAATTGGACTAGGTTAAGTTTAACCAAGGTCATGTTCAACGAGCTCGTTGATCCGGGACCGGTCGCTGTTAATGGAGTACCTCTCGTGGTTGTTCAGGAATATGTCTATCTAGGAAAAACGCTCCAATTAGGCAGATTCGAGAGAGAAGCCAATAGAAGAATTCAGCTAGGCTGGGCAGCATTTGATAAACTTCGTCAAGTCTTCTCATCACCCATCCCTCAAAGTCTTAAGTCGAAAAGTCTTCGACCAGTGCGTCCTTCCGGTCATGACTTACGGTGCCGGAGACGTGGACACTCACGGCTGGACTAGTCCACCGGTTCAAAGTCGCTCAGAGAGCTATGGAAAGGGCTATGCTCGGAGTATTTGTGAAGGACCGCATCAGGAATGATGTAATCCGACAGAGAACCAGAGTCACCGAATTAGCAAACTGAAGTGGCAGTGGGCTGGTCAAATTATCCGCAGAACTGACAGCCGCATTGCATTAGGGGAGACCTATGTTGAGCAGTGGACGAGTGTGGGTTGCGGCATGATGAGGTTAAGTTTTGGCGGTCTAAAGTGTTGCCACTGTAAACATTTACAAGCAAAAAATTAAGTACAAAGCATAAGAATTCCAAGAAAGTTTAGATCTTAGAGTGTTTCGCGTAGACCCAATCAAGGATGTTCTTTTTTATCCGGACTTACGGCAAAAGCAAATAAAGGAAGGGTATGCTTTTATCAATACATTAGTTCTATGGAACAGTTTACCTACTGGGAAGTGAGTTTTCCCGACGGCATACGAATCTTAGGGACCTTCAAAGAGAGAGCATACTCCTTATTAAAAGGCGGGCAAAGCAGTAGCGATATCTCTGATTTCGCGGGGTTAATGCGGCGGCGATGATTGCTTGCACATCAGGGTGACTCGCTCGCCGTTTGTCGCCTCTAGCATCATCAAAAAATCAGTCTATACCACGTTTATAACCCACGTAGAGTTATTCATAAATATTTATTAGCTATTGTCAACTTACACGCTGTTGTGTCTGCTCGTCTAGCCCCTATCACCAGAAATAGTTGCTTAATATCCAAACAAACCGAAAAACCTATAACAAAACCCGTCGCCCTAACGAACGAAAATATTCCCTCCCGCACATTCACACAAAACAGACGCACGGCGGGTCAGAAAGGGCTGGATATCTTGGTATAAAGGAATGTAGAAAAAGATTTCTACATCAGAGTTAGACTTGTTCGCGGTTACAGGAAACCCGGTCTTGCTAACGGTCAATTCACGACGCGAAAAACTAATACCACCTGGGGGTCTAATTTCAAGTTACACGTACGATTCGTTCGATCGAGGCCGACAGTCAATCAATTGGTAGTTTAGTTTGGCAATTTGAAATACCATCGTGGGACAATTTCGTACGGATCCGACATAGACTCTCTGTGAAGGAATGATATTCGCGATGATAGTGTCGCCGAAATACCCACATCAATAAAACCAATTGAACTGAATTTTATTTATAAATTAACAAATATTTTTTTTTAACGAATAAAAGATATTTGACTTTTTAAATTTAAAGAGGGACTTTGTTTAATGTGTTTGAAAGAAAGATTTTAAATAATGTTTAAAAAATAAAAAATGTTAAAAGATTTTGTAAAAAAATCTGACAGCTTGCTATTTTTTCTACATCATAGCCATATAGTTATCTCGGAGGGCCATCTGCTGAAAACACTTTAGAAAAAAACTTTGTAAATATTGACATAAGTATGTACGTACGATAAATATGCAATCATCAATCATAATTTAAAATATTGTAAAATGTTTGAAAGCGTATATACATTAGTATTATGCTTATATACAAGTTCTATAGTCTATCTAAAGGACTCTACTTTCTTAAGTAAAATCAAGGTATAATTTAGGTTAGTCCCGCATAATCCTACCTAAATAAGTTTATTTGTTATTAAATTTACCTCTGCCGGGGAATCCCCTTCCTCACTCGGCCACGGAGGTAGAATAGGCCATCCTCACTCTTACCGAGGGAGTCGTAAAAGGCAATAAGGTATAAGCTGCTGGGCATGATCATCCAGCACCCAGACATGGAAAAAACTATGCATTTCTACAAAAACCCTCGCCAACCCGTCTGCCCAAGCGTGGTGAGTATGGCAATTACCCTCATGTGATGAGGAAGGCCCGGCTTTGCCCCAGCAGTGGAGACTTAAATGGGTGATGATGATGATCTACTTCCATTGACACTTAGAGAGAACAAACTTTGAAACATCATTTCAAATTTAACCATCTTGAATTAAATATTTCAGTAGTAAACAAGACATCAAAGTTCTCCATTGGACCAAACTGTAAAAGAAAGCAGAGCTAGAATGACTGTTGTGAGAAGAGTTGAAAAAAAGTGAAACATCCACTGGAGTAATCAAAATAACAAACAAAGTATTTTAACTGAATCTATAATATCTGTATGCTATAACTAATTTCCTTACTGAAAGAAAAAAAACATTAAGATTAAAGATTAATATTAATTGTTGAAACATGTATAAAAAGTGTAATCCTTTATAAATAAATATGTTCACAACATCACCATACATTGAGTCTGCTCAAGAAGGTACCTCACGCCTGTTGTACGGATATCAGAATCACAACAGGTGGATACAATAGATGCATATAATACTTTTCCTTTAATAACTACTACTAATAATACATAGAAAACACCCACAGGACCAATACAAACAGACATGTTCTTGCACACAAAAATGTTTGTACTGTGCGGGGATGGAACCCGAACACTTGGAACAAAGGCAGAAGCATTCACTAACCGTTCCAAATGCGGTTGTCAAACTCCTTGCAGTGTTTGTTGGTTGTGGTCCAGAACCATGAATTTTGGAGGCAGTGTACCGGAAGCCATGATCGAGGGATTTGGCAAGTCTGGCAAATTACTATGAAGGGACTGGCCGTCTGACCTTAACAACCCTTAGAAGGGGGAACCACACCCCAAATTAAATCATGGTGACATGTTACAGAAACTTATTCAGTAAAGACTTAAGTGCATATGAGCTCGTTGGTAGAAATATGCATTTGAGTTTATTTTTACATTATTTCAATTTTAATATTAAATAGCTTGTTTTGATTTATTTAATAAGTATGATTGCTAATCGAAATACCTATGTACATACCAACAGTCTTCTTGTATGGAGAGAGCAATAAAAAATACTTTTATATTAGGTATTTATTTCTTTTATTTCAAAACTTACTTTATGGATTATTGCAGAATATCTACCAGCATTGCACAGAGCTCCCGCAGAGAAGAAATATACCCAGTTCCAGTACTCCGGGTTTCATTGCTAAAACGAAGTTAATTATTTGGCTTAAAATAGTTTGTTATAATTCAAAACTTGAAAGTACCTATTGGACAAGCATCCATCAGTCTCATTTATTATGTAAATAAAAGTAAAGTATCAGCTTAATATTCCCTTTGTCATGGCTAGACCCCCATCAGAGAATCAACCTCATCGCTACTATGAGTTGTTTTTAGTGATTAGCTTAAATCATACTCTTGCAAATGCGGATTAGTGATCACAAAACCCGAACTATGGTCGGGAAAATTCAAAACTTTGCTCGACCCGGGAATCTAACCCATGACCTCCGAGATCATGGCCACAGGCCATCGTTCCGACCGTCTTTAAACAACAACGCCCCATTGTCTCTAAACAATGGGGCGTTGTTTTATTTGTAAATAGTTAAAGGTTATTAATAATATAAGTGGGGTGTGAAGATAGATAGATAGGGACATCCTTATATTGCACAGAAATAATACAAAATATGTGTGTGTACAAGTTTATCTAAAAAGGC
Source organism: Marasmia exigua (assembly GCA_019059595.1). NCBI lineage: Eukaryota > Metazoa > Arthropoda > Insecta > Lepidoptera > Crambidae > Marasmia > Marasmia exigua. The sequence goes on from CM032485.1 coordinate 14,518,629, forward strand.
TCATCATCATCATCAAGCCCATTTAAAGTCCCCAATGCTGGGTGCACAGGCCTCCCTCAACACATGAGGGGTAATTGCCATACTCTCACCACGCTGGGCAGTACGGGTTTGGGCCGAGCGGTTTTGGAATAAATGCAGTTTTCCTTATCTGGGTGCTGATGATCATGCCAGCAGCTGTACCTTAGTCGCCTTTTACGACACATCGTAAGAGTGTGAGGGTGGCTATTCTACTCTGCCGGGACCACTCTGTCTGATAAAATAATATAAAATAGGATAACATTATTGTATCTTTTATTATTTACTTTAATAAATGATTCATCACATGTTGACTTTGTTGTTTTTTTCATTACTTATGTTAGGCTCTCCTGTTAATTAGTATGTTCATCGCATGAGTGTAAAACAGGGCTTTTGGAAACAGTGGTAGTGAACGATGCTTTGAGTTTCAAAGGGTTGCTGGGTCGATCCCCATACAAGTACAAACATTTTTGCTGACATGTACATGTTTGTTTGTATTGGTTATGGGTGTTTTCTATGTATTAGTATAGTTTTTTTACAAAAAGAAAAGTATTATATGTATATATTTGTTAATCCACTCGGGGACTATGATATACCGTAACACGGTGCTTGAGCTACTATCTCGGGATTCAGGATCAATGCTACATATGTGATTGTGTGTGAAATATTCTATGGGATATCTTGAAATTCACTAACTAATAGTCGGAGCAAATGTGATAAACCAGTTAAGCATAAGTTGTAACTGGTTGGTACTGTGTAATCTTTTAATGGATATCTCCAAAAATTAACCCAAAACTTGTAAAATTTATAAGTAGATAACTAGGTACTAAAATAGTTATGTAGGAACCTAACACAAAAGGTAAGTAGGTAGGTATACTACTTTATAAGGAAAGAGAAAAGTTATTACGTATACTTGTAATGTTAGAACAAAGTAGGGAGGGAAATTAGGCAAGAATTAGTTGCTCTTGAATACATAATTGAGGCTTGCAAATGGTTAAAACCCTCAAAATGTATTTCCACTTTGTACTGGTTGGATATTAATACCTAATTGAATCAAAAGCATATAAATAATACCTAATAACCATCAAAAGTTTCAAACTTTGAAACTGTAAGATTAAGTTTGAAGAATACAAATGACTAGTCGCCAGAAAAAGGACTAATTACTTAGTGGAATCTAGTTTATCCCTATAAGAAGCTACCACCACGAGGTAGGTATTCAGTTATAATTACTTAATTAAATCTGCATAAATCATTGAAACTATACCATACAAAATAATGCTCACTGCATAAAATCACAAAAATTCTCAGTAAGTAGGTAAATAGGCACTTAATGTAAATTTAATTTACCCATAATTTTAAAAGTAAGTACTGAGATTTCATACATGAAAACTTTGATTAAGCATTTTAAAGTACCTAAGTACTCTATGTCTGCATAATCCTCTTAAAGGTTATAGCAATTTTAACAGTTTAACCAAGAAAGGAACTCCGCTTTAACTAATCTTTATTGATATGATGTAAGTCATTGGACCTTATTTACAAAGGACCATAAAGCTCCTTTTTAAATTACACCCTAATCCATTCAACCGAACCAAAACAACCTTTCGAGCTATCT
>CM032485.1:14537265-14563001 GCA_019059595.1 Marasmia exigua
AATATGAAATAGCAGAGTTGTACTTCCCGCCAGCTGGATCCATACTTAAGACCCTTAATCTTAATTTTAACTTAGTATTTGTCATACAAAAATCAATCATTGTGTAGATATAAAATGTACTTAATTTAAGCGTTCATCTTGTATTCCGGATTATATTGTAAAGGCTTAAGAATAAATAATTGAAAAGGCAATAAAGTGTTTTCCTTCACACACCAAATAAAAGGCGCCCTGGGAATATAGTCTCTCGCTCTGGGGCTGAGTGGCCGGTGAGGTAGCCCAGAAAAAGGGGTTACAAACATACATATATATATATATATATATACATAGACAAGTGCTACCATCATAAATGTTTGTGTTGGGGCCAGTGCCCTTTCTGTATATAGGGATATCTGTCCTTTGTGGAATGAAACTTCAGCGGACTGTAAAATTTGGTGTACTCGACCAGAATTAGAAGAGTCGTACAAATCGCGCCCGACAGTGATTCAAGTGCGCGGAAGCAAGCTGCGTAGTTAGATCCGGCGGCGCCGTCGTTCGGGTCGCTCGACTGTCGTCGTTGTTCTTCAGCGATGGTGCACTGGTGGGAACAGGACGGATCGCCGCGGCAGCAGCCTTGTCTTGACTATTTGTATGTCAAGCTGTAAGCATTCCTAATAAATAAAAAAATACATTTATAATTGGTAGTGAGTGACCCTGCCTCATATCTACGCCAAACGTTGTAAGTTTGATCCCACGAACAATGACATGATCCCGAATACCCCAACAAACGTGTGTTTGTTCAGATTTTTTGATCAAAAAGGGAGCAGACGAGCGAATAGATCACCTGAAGGTACGTGAGACAGTTGCCCGTAGGTGCATGTACATCTGGAGCCCAATTCTTGTGCTCGTGACATTTTTCTTCATACGATATATATCACTAAACCAGTTTTTTTTATGGTTTTCAGGTGATATCCACCATGTTCTCAAAATATCACGAGCACGGGAATTGGGCTCCTCCAACATCAGAGGAGTCACAATCGTTCCGCCGGCCTTTTAAAGTGACGCATCTACGAAACTAACGTAACCAACAGATTTGTATTAATTGTGGCGACTATTAGTCATATTTCAAGACGGGTAGTAGGATAGTATCCCCGGGTCGGGCCAAAATTTTTACCTGAGTTTTTCTGTTAAGAAATTCTCAGTGTTAGCCCGGAGTCTAGAACTTGGCGGTCATCAAAAAAAATCTGCAAAAAAAACCTTTTCTCGAGTGTAAAGTGTTAAAAATATTATTTTACACTTTTTAGTTCGTGGTTTTTGAAGGCGGATTTTTTTCGAAGAAAAGTTTTTAATCTCTTTAGTGTCTCATTTTTTGACAGCCCATTGTTACTCTATGGATTCACCGTTGTACTTTTTTAAAAATATCTCATTATCACCACAATTTATACAGATCTATTGTACAACGTATTCCCAGCATGTCGTAAGAGGCGACTAATAGGGCCTTCGGACTACGTGAGCATAACCACTATTGGGGAGTGGCTTGCTCAGTATACGACTCCGCGGGGGACGACGTTATTGGGTGTCCTGGTACGTCATACATCAGATAGGGGTAGCTGCTCGCGGTACGGTCCAGTCCCGGCTGTGGGGTTTCCGACCGTAATTGGAGATGGACACCCCAGGGTTTTTGGTTAGGGTTAGAGTCCCACACACCATCTTGTTCCCTACATATCGTGACAAGATGCAGGCCATATTGGTTTTCTTAATAATAATAATGTCATCCAAACCGATATTTCGGTCATGGCGGCCAATCTCAGCGACCAGCCATCAACGCAGGACAAATTACAGTGCACAAGTATTTGCGCAGACACAAGTGCACTCTCTATTCCCGTACCCTCTTATTTCGATGGGACACTAGTGTGACACGACTGAAGAGGGATTAGGCGAAAGACCAACGGCTTAACGTGCTTTCCGAGGCACGGGAGTACAAGACCGCCTACTTCCAGACTCCGGGCTAACACTGTGAATTTCTTAACAGAAAAACTCAGGTACAAATTTTGGCCCGACCCGGGGATCGAACCCGGGACCACAAGCGCAACCGTCGCTTTAAAGTGCGACCCACTAACCATTGCGCCACCGAGGCAGTCAATTAATACACACGTGCCAAATATACAACCCTAGTACTCTATGCGCTAATCAGTTACAGCGGAAACAAAATCTGCACACGAGCATCCATACACATGCAAGCCATTCATTACTGCCTTCTACCGCAGATGCAACGAGAAAAATGTTTTTAGGATACCATGCAAAAAGTAAACAGCGTTGGTAGGTTATTCGATAAAACGTGAGCTCCCTGAACGGTAGGTCGTGGGTTCGAATCCAGGAACACTCGGCCTGACTATATATCAGTTGCGTCCAAAGCTTATTTATTAATTTTTTGGGAAACAAACAATTACATAAAACTTAAAATAATTAGAAAATAATAAAAACATAAATCAGTGAAGTTTCCACATAAAAAATATAACACAAACGTATTAACCTGCCAAAAAAAAACAATGAATTAATTTACAATAAAATATGTCAAAAATTTTAACATTAAAATACAATACAAAATGAAAAGTCATCTAGTCTAAATTAAAATTAAAATTGATACATGAGAAAAAAATAGAAATAAATTATAATAACATTAAAAAAAAAACAATAAAACTAGTATTTAATGTCTCTGTGCCGAGTACACCTGTTCTCAGCTGTTGCTTCGGAGCCCGGGGTCGCTTGGACCATGATCCAGGATTCGGGATGTTTGGTAAGTACAATCAAGTGAGTGCCGTCCGACCTTCACAGCCCTTAAATAGGAGAACTAGTCCAAAGTAATTTCACTTAGTAGCTTTTTCCTTAGTATGGGAAAAATAGTTCAGCGGTTTTCGTTAGATGGAGCTTGTAAAAATTAAATTGCAAATTTAAAAAACCCCTACGGCGGCCATCTTGGATTTGAAATTTATTAAATACTCGGCGAACAAACATAAAAAAATATATACATACATGTTTATTCTGGAAAAGACTACCTCGACTAGAACAGTCTAAGGCGTTGATACAGGCGTTCGATCAGAAACGAGCTGTAGAAATAACAAAACTGAGTAGAGGACATGTTAGGGCACTCACTCGGACCCTCACAGGGCACTGCAAATTAAATAAGCACCTGCACAACATGGGCCTTACAGATACCAAAATCTGCAGGTTCTGTCGCAAGGACGAGGAAACGATTATCCACGTCCTCGGCGAGTGCATAGCGCTGCACCGCTGCAGAAGCCGGCACCTGGGAGCACACATGATCTCAGCTGACGAGATCAAGAGCTCCCCCATCAGCTCCATTCTCGGGTTTATCCTGGAACTGGAGCTACATGAGGTGCTGTAATAGGTTACGGGGCTGCCACAATAGATCATCTACTGGTCGCAGTGGCTATGAGACGCAGGGCTCACCCCATTTCTATCAAATAATAATACATACATGTCGAATTGAGAACCTCCTGTTTTTGAAGTCGGTTAAAAAGTAGGGGAAATAAACCAAAGATCTAGGTATTGGGAATTTTATAAAGCAAATAAAATAGTTTCTGATAGTTTAAATAATCGTCTCCTTCTCGATTCTCGACGGTGATCGTAGAGACGTTGAGTATTGGTCGTTTTCCTCTAGATGGCGCTAGCACTGGCTAGCCGGCAGATGCCTCTATCTGATTACCTATAAGTTAATCTATGAAACACACCAACTGGAAGTTACATGTTCAGAATCATTGTGTCAAATATTGTAGGTGTCCACAATTTTGAGATACTATCCGAGACGTGATACGATGTTTTCCCTCACCGCCGAGTTAATGATAGAAATATGAACATAGAATTGAAAAATCAAGAGCTGTATGCTCGGTTTGGAATCACGTCCCCCCGCATGGAAGGCGCATTATTACCCACTGAGCTATAGGTTTACAGCTCTACCATTTCAATTGAATATACAACCTGTGCGGATAAAGAATGGGATCAGAAATGGCGGCGCATCTATTCACTTCTCGCTCGCACACATATTTGCGTCTATACTCGCACTCGTTGGGTGCGAGTATAGACGCAAATAGTGTGCGAGCGAGAAGTGAATAAATGCGCTGCCATTTCTGATCCCATTCTTTATCCGCACGGATTGTATATAACTAGTTTTTACTTAAACCCTGATGTGCATGTCTGTACTAATACTCTGTTTGTTTAGGTAATCAACTAAAGGTAAACAACAAAAATTGCGGAATTCAAGGATTTCCAACCTTTTATTCGAATTGTGATCTGGCACTTTTCAAGTAAGTTCACAGTTGGCGTCTATATTGGAAACCCGACCATGTGAAAATCAGTCAAAACCGATAGTATGATACCGAGCAGTAAGAATTTTTGATTTAGTAGGGTTGTCCTTCACTTTTTTCACAAGAAAGGTTTTGGATAACTGTTTTTAGATACTTTTTTTTGGGCACACTGTAATACTTTTAGAAATAAGTAAAAATAAATATTTACTCAGTTTTTTGCAAGCTTAAAAATAATGTTCACCCTTTTTATTAAACAAAGTGGTTAAAATATAAGAATTGATAACAGAGAAAATGAGATTTGGATTCAGAATAATATAATTTTTGTTGCGTGTTTTGAAGCCTTTTTATGGTTTGTTTACATTTAGTTAAGTACCTAAACAAATGGAGTATAGTAATCCCACAAGCTAGTCCAATATTTTCACCCCGTTTCTTAATGAAGCAACGCAAAGCATGCCCCGTCGCAGCCTTTGATGCTGCACTTCGCGACATGAAACGAATGACCTAAAAACTTGCATTCTTTGCATCTGCGGGTAACCATAGTACCTATAAGCCTTGCATCTTGGTTTACATGCGTGGACGTTAAAATAATGATTATGAGATAACAAACATTTGAAAATTTAAAAAAAAATCGACATTCTTGTAATAATCTTCAAATTAAGAAATCATATGTAAACGCATTTTGACTTAACATTGGCAGATTCAATGCGTCGCTGAACGTGTGATCGTGTCCACAAAAAAACAATTTGACGAAATGAAAATCAAAAAGTTAGGGTGTTGCATAAAGATCTCCTTTATAATCGGTTTTTTTTTCACTTTATGCCACAGCTGCGACTTCATGCAACCACAAAATTTCTTAAATGACAATATTACTATCATTCTTACGTTTTAAAAGTATTAAACTTATTATTATAACTAGTATTAAGTATTAAAAGTATTTGAAAAGTTAGAAATTGACACTTTATAATATTAGTAGCGATTAGTAGATTAAATTTATTTAATCAGAAAAGAATGTATCTATTTTATTTAGAATCAGAAAGTGAAAATACAGTAGATTTTCACGATTGGACTCCAATGGACATTTTAGTAAAAGCATCAAAAGTTACAAATTTTAATAGTAATTTTGCCAGATAAATCTTCTAGATTATCAGGTATGTGTACAAACCTTATTCTAGTTTCCCTATGATTAAGTACCTACTTACTTTGCAGATTAAAACATTAATGTAGATAAAGTATTGAACGACTCTGCACATAACTCGGTATTAAAACACTCGTGAATACTATTAGGCCGTGTGGTCCCCGGCAGAGTAGAATAGGCCACCCTCACCCTTACCGAGGTGTCGTAAAAGGCGACTAAGGTAAAGCTGCTGGCATGATCATCAGCACCCAGAGAAGGAAAACTCTGCATTTATATCAAACCCCTCGCCAACCCGTCTGCCAAGCGTGGTGAGTATGGCAATTACCCCTCATGTGATTGAGGGAGGCCCGTGCCCCAGCAGTGGGGACTTAAATGGGCTGATGATGATGATGATGATGAGTACTATTAAAAAAACTCGCCAAGACTCGTGTTTTAATAATTCTATTTGACAGTAAATATTATTATTCAATTTAAATCCATACAGAACATATTTTATAAATGTCAAATAAATAGTAATCTACCGCTGAATCGGAAAGTATCTTGATAATGGTGACTGCCTCAGCCCTGGGTTCGATCCAAAATTGTTACCTGAGTTTTCCTGTCCAGAAATTATCAGTGTCTGCTCGAAGTCTGGCGGTCTTGTTCCCCGTGTCTCTGAAAGCACGTTAGCCATTGATCCTGCGCCTCCCTCATCGAAATAAAAAGGTTTGGGAATATATAGTGCACTTGTGTTTGCGCACACACTTGAGCACTATAATACCCCGCGTACGTGATAAACACCGTAGCCGAATCAGTTGGATATTATATTAATGATGACAGTTCGCAAATCCGAATCGTGCGAGAAATGGTAAGGTGACTGTGTGAAAACTGTGCTCACCTGAGTCATTAGAGGTTGGCACCGACTTTATATTCATCCAGTGTTCCTTCAAGAGCTGAATATCGATGAAGTGTTTTTGCGGCTCCTCGCTGAGCGCAAATTCAGGTCAGACTGGGAATAGTGATGCGATTGAGTTGAGACCAATTTATTCGACTCACGTGACGTTGGAAAAATGTTTGAGTGAAAAAGTTGACTCAAACTCTTTCCACTTTTACCATGAGGTCAATAAAACAATAATACGAGTAAACTTACTGGGTATACATTTTTGCTGTATTCTGTAATTTTTTTTGGTCGGCACTTTTATATTTGGACCAAAAATATATAATAATAATAATGTAACAATTAAAAATAATTGTACAAAATAATCACTATTTCAAGAATAACGCCATCTAAGCAGACTTCTCAAGAACACTAATTACCCTATTCAGCGCCTTCTGTCTCCGTATTTCCAAACCAAAGCGCTAAATCAATATGTACGGATGACCTCTGTTGTCTAATGTCCGCAATGCATAGGAAAACATCTTTTAACAAGATTTACGTCTTCCACTCACGCATAGATGTCGCTACTGACTCACAAATAAAAAATATCGTCTACTATATCTTGGCAGTTAGGGCAGAATTATATTTATTTTAATAACTTTGTAACAAAGACCTATTTTTCAGTAACCTTTAGGACATTTCTAATTTAGTTCCTTTGAATTTTAACATCTACACTTCATCATCATCAGCACGCCATCTACAGGATAGTCGATGTACTTCCCAAATATGGTATTCAGAATGCATTCAATTTCCTGTAAATTATTTAATCTTCTCGCCGCTTAAGGCGACACTGTATCGTTGCATCATCTATTTCTTTCTTATGTCATGAGTTGAAAAGCAACAAAATACAAATAGAAATTCTAGAACAATTAGCTTAACAAGGTTGTTTAAAGGTCAACTTTGGGCGGATGTGAGTTTTTTTGGAATAGAAAGAACATTCCAGACCTTTTAAGCAATAAATAGGAGTGACGGAGCCTCGCGAAGGACACATTCAAAATTTTAATTCTAGAAGACCCCTCGCTTGACCTATTTGTGATTCCTAACCTTGAGTGTGTGCTGCATAAGTTTTGAGGTGAAACATTTCGATTCGTCGTCTTAATCTTAACAAAAATAAGTGTTTGCTGTCGTTCCCCGTTTTGGGTAAGTACTCATATTGTCTTATTCCATAAAAGGAATAATCCAAGGAATCCTTCTGTAGGGCGTCCTTCATATTGTGAAATCGTTGTTATAGGGCCCTATGTACCGGCAAGAACCGAGACCAGTTAGATTCGTTGAGGGCTACATAGTCGACGGGAGCTTCCAAGGATAGAACCAACAGGCCACGCTGGAGGACAACAGAGTACCTGGCACGACAGTTCTGGACCTGCCAAGGACTAGCTTCCGGAGGGCTGCGTCGCGTTACCTCAATCATAAGTTAAGTCCCATACTTACCTAGAACAATCTTTTAAACCTAACACAGAGTTACGGTTGAGCTAGGTCAGACAGGCATTCTCACAATAATATGCAATAGCAGAGTCGTAATTCCCGCCAGCTGGATCCATACTTAAGACCCTTAATCTTAATTTAATTTAGTATTTGTCATATAAAAATCAACCATTGTGTAGATATAATATGTACTTAATTTAAGCGTTCAACTTGTATTCCGGATTATATTGAAAAGGCTTAAGAATAAATTAATTAAAAAGGAAATAAAGTGTTTTCCTTCACACACCAAATAAAGGCGCCCTGGGATTATAGTCTCTCGCTCTGGGGCTGAGTGGCCGGTGAGGTAGCCCAGAAAAAGGGGTTACAATAATAATAAATTTTATCGACAAATTCACGACAACAATATAAATACTTACTCTACTTATACTAAGGGAACAAATTTTAAGTTTGTTGCCTGAACTAGGAATATCCTGTACCTATCTCAGGCAAAAACGAAAGAAAGAAAAGAACAAAATGAGCTTATTAATTTGAACAATAAACATTAAATTAAATTTAACTTATGTAGCGCCCATGTAAATAATGAAAACCTAAAAATAAATAAACCTATATGAAAGTGGTTGGATCTTACTGATGTCCCATCAAAATTACGAGGGTAACGGAACAGAGTGTGCACTTGAGTCTGCGCAAACACTCGTTTTTTTTTATGTGATAGGTGGCAGATGAGCGATCGCCTGATGGTAAGTGATTACTGCCACCCATAAACACCCGCGATACCAGTGGAGTCACAAGTGTGCTGCCAACCTTTCCCCCAGATGAGCCTCCAGTACCCTCACTCACGCGGCGAAACACAGCACAGTGCTGCTTCACGCCGGTTTTCTGTGAGGCCGTGGTATCACTCCGGTCGAGCCAGCCCATTCATGCCAAAGCGTGGCTCTAATATTTATATCTTGCGTCGATTATTGTTCGCTGAGATTGGCCGCCATAACCGAAACTTCCAATTAGATTGAATAACATGATATTTATTTTAAACTTTTTTAGCCTATAGGTCTAGTGGTTTAAATACCAGGGTCCAGGTTTCGATTCCCAGGTCAAGCAAAAAGCATGTTTTGAATTTTTCGGAAAAAGCTCGGTTTTGTGATCGCGAATCCGCATTAGGGAGCGTGATGATTAAGCCTAATCCCATCATAGTAGCGATGACTTGATTTTTATGCCTCCATCATAGCATGGCTTTGCCCTGCAGTAGGACAGTATACAGGCTGATACATTTTTTTTAAACATTAGTGCACAAAATGTTTATACAATCGGCGAACACAATGCCAAGATGAATTTCCCACCAGTCAACCTTTGGGTCATACAGAAAGGATAATAATGCGGCGAAAGAAGATTAAGTGATCGATATTGACTCATACCGCATGGCTTCCACATCACTAGACTGAGATAAGGGATTAAAGTCCTGGTGTGTAAGGAGGACTCTTGCATTCGGATGTTATGCAAATACAGGTTTGTTAGATGGTTTCGTGTGATTTTGTGAGATAGATTTTTGAAGCTATGACTATCTATGATAAGAAGTTTAGCAGTACTCATTTTCAGAAACTAAAGCAGTTAAAATGTTTTTTTTTGTTTCTTCTGTTTATTTTTAACAGACTACGGCGAAGCAAAAAGGAGGGTTATGATTTTGACCTGTATGTATTGACTGACCGGATGGCGCAATTGGTAGTGACCCTGCCTCTTACGCCAAAGGACAAACATTCGTGCGATGAACACTTGTGTTTGTTCGGTGTCTGGGTAGAATATATGTATTTAAGTATATATTTGTGTTCCTCTGTTGTCTGATATCTGTAACACAAGTGCTTAAGCTACTTAGTACGGAATCAGGTCAACGTAAGAGATGTTGTGATGTATGATTGTTATATATTTGAACAAATGAGGTGTCGTTAGAAGCGTCTTGATTGTCTTCTGGTTATAGGCGACATAACGTCACGTTAAATTGACTACAGCGCCCTCTAGGGGAGTTTGAGTAAGAAACTAAAAAAAAATTTGCTTGACGGTAAATGAAAGAGCACTTTTTAGCACATTTCAAATATTTAATTGTATTTACTATTTGACTGCCTCGGTGGCGCAGTGGTTAGTGGGTCGCACTTTGAAGCGACGGCTGCGCAAGAGGTCCCGGGTTCGATCCCCGGGTCGGGCCAAAAATTTGTACCTAAGTTTTCAGTAAGAAATTCTTAGTGGCAGCCCGGAGTCTGGAAATTGGCGGTCTTGTACCCCCGTGCCTCGGAAAGCACGTTAAGCCGTTGGTCCTGCGCCCAATCCCTCTCTGGTCGTGTCACAGTAGTGTCCCATCGGAATATGAGGGTAAGGGAATAGAGAGTGCACTTGTGTTTGCGCACACACTTGAGCACTATAATATATCCTGCGTACGTGGCTGATCGTTGAGATTGGCCGCCGTAGCCGTAATCGGTTGGAGGATTATTTGTATTTACATAACTAAAATGCCATATTGCCGTGGTCGTATGCCACCTACTGTAGCAAAACAGATTCATTATAATAGTAATAAAATAAAATCAATGTGGCATACGACCACGGCATATTAATTTCAGCAGAGAGAATTTTCTTGTTTCGCACTTTTTACAGCGTGTTTTTTTGGTAGTCGGGTTTTAGTTTTTTATTTTTTATTAATCTCAAGAGTTGTTATCATTTTAGAGCGAGTAACTCAGTGGACAAGAACGTATGCCTTCAGTACGTAAGGCGAGGTTTAAATTTAAACTACTATCCTTTCATACATAACCACATATTTACAATACGCGGGGGGTGTCCCTTCCCACATTTAAAATAACATCAATTACTTTCCAATTCGCTATTCTAACGACCGCGGTTAGCATAAACGATCAACTTACAAAGACACCTTTTATACAGAATTTAGGTCAGAAGACGATATATAAACACTGTTAGCTAAGGAATAGCTGCCGAATTTATTGCAGGAACATCTGTTAGTTCTCATCATGACTAAGCTCAAAATGTTCGCTCGCTCAGTTACTTTACCCAGATATCTTTGCGATCTCTTCAGTGGAAAATGAAGTTAAACTTTATTTTTATTTAACATATATTTAGTTAAATAAAATTAGCTAAAAAGCTTTTCTAGCTTTTTCATTTGATACCCCACACGGTAAAACGTAATGTAGGGCGCCCTCTGGCTAGGTGGGGGGACGATCTGCGCAGGATGGCTGGCAAGAGCTGGATGCGAGAAGCCATGGATAGATCACAGTGGCGAACGATTGGAGGGGCCTACGTCCAGCAGTGGACTGCGATAGGCTGATGATGATGATGATGATGATGACCCCACACGGTACCGTCAAGCAAATTTTTTTTTGATCCTCTCTCTAAGTCCTCTAGAGGGCGCTGTAGTCACTTTAGCGTGACGTCATGTCGCCTATAACCAGACCTCAATCAAGACCTTTCTAACGACATCTCATTTGTTCGAATATGATAGCTAGTTTAGAAGTTATAAGGGAATAGATGAACAACCATACATACATACCTACATACAAACATACTTACATACAGGTCGAAATCATAACTCTCCTTTTTGCTTCGCCGTAGTTGGGTAAAAATAAGCATAAGTGGTCTTCCAAATCCATTTTGTCATATCTGAGAAGTACATACGTTTAAAGATACATAATAATGTCGATTTTATTTCATATTGTTTTCTCTTACGCCAAAGGTCGTGGGTTCGATCCCCACCCTGGACAAACATTCGTGCGATGAACACTTGTGTTTGTTCGGTGTCTGGGTGTAATATATGTATTTAAGTATATATTTGTGTTCCTCTGTTGGCTGATATCTGTAACACAAGTGCTTGAGCTACTTAGTACGGAATCAGGTCAACGTATGAGATTTTGTGAGAATTAATTCTTTATTTTTACGAATTAATGGAACAAATTCAACAAATCTATTTTAAAACGTACGTCTCTAATATGATAAAATAGATGATTCAAAGTAAAACTTGGGCTTATTTTCCACATGGTTGCATTATGACGTAAAAATACCAGCAATTCATAACCAGACGGTTCGGTATGTTGCCCGACCCGGGATCGAACCCGGGACATCTTGCGCAGCCGTCACTTTAAAGTGTGACCCACTACCCACTGCCATCGAGGCAGACCTAAGTTTTCGGTAAGGAATTCTTAGTATCAGCCCGAATTCTGGAAGTTGGCGGTTTTGTACCCTGTCTCACACTGGTGTCCCGTTGGATTATGAGGTTAAGGGAATAGAGAGTGCACTTCGTTTGTGCACACACTGGAGCACTATAATATATCCTGTACGTGGCCGTTGATATTGGCCGCTGCGCCGTAACCGTTAATCGGTTGGAGGATATTGATATTAGGTATATTGCGTGTACTGGAGATCTTTAAACTTCAGATCTGCCGGCAGAGAGTTCCATTCCTCAATGTTCCATAGCCACACGGCTATGGAACATAGTTCCATTCCTCAATGTTCCATAGCCGTGTGGCTATGGAACATTGAGGAATGGAACTCTCTGCCGGCAGATCTGAAGTTTAAAGATCTCCAGTAGTAACTACCAGACTGATTACCTGTCGGGCTAACATGCCATCGCGAGATATGTCACGGAAGAGATACGGCAAATTTGTCGATATCGACTAATATGTCTTTTTCTCTAACATGCGCATCGCGATCGACAAATTTCTCGTGGTAGACAAAGGATTACTCGTGTAGACAAACCAGTGTTTGTTTTCTTATATTAGCTACACTGGTTTCGTTCATTCAATTAACCACGAGATACAAGGTAGACAAAATTATGTCGCGGTGCGCATGTTAGGCCAACTGATGGTAAGCGATTTCCGCGCAGTCCATTTTTTTATGTGATAGTTGGCCGGAGAGCAGATGGGTCACTCGCAACACCAGTGGAGGCACGAGTGAGTTACCAATATTTGAACCCCTATTTTACACGGATTGGGCCTCCAGTACCCTCACTCATCAAGCGAAACACAGGAGACGCTGCTTCACGCCGGTTTTCGGTGAGGCCACTGTCGACCCAAATGGATAGTTGTATGAGTACGAGTATACCTACTGAGCGAAGGGTTTAGCTTTATTGAATCTGTGGTTTTAGCGCTTATTGTCTTGTATATTAGTCGTTCGTAAGATAACACTAAAACCAGACTTTTCAGCCATTGCCAGTTGTTTGTAGAACAATGGATTGGTAGACAAAGATAAAAATTTGAGCTACCTATCCATTTGGGCCATTTGGCCTATTCTATATATATTTAGAGAGTAATCAGTCGCCAATGCACTCGGACGTGTGACCAAGTTAATGTTTTAATATAAGCAATAATTTGCAACATCGTGGCCTAGTCCTACGCGGTAGATAAATAAGTGTGTCAAACTGTTTTTAATAGTAATTAGTACCATGTACTGTGTCAGTAAAATTAAGTGATAAAACTCTAAACTCGCTATTAAGGAAGGCAGCCCGTTTATACTATAATGTATCAATACGGGGATTAACACGATATTTATTATGTGAAACAACATTGTGTACCTACTCACATATTTGGCTCGACGTTTCGGCTACGTTACAGCAGCCGTGGTCACGAGCGGACTACACCATACATTATAGTTATAATGCAACGCGAAAATCTAAAAAACTATTTAGGTAGCCCGTTTAACCGGAGCGGGATCACGCGCCGTAGCCCTCCACCTGCCCCCGCGCCCCGACCGTCAGCAGAGCCCGCGCCCGCCCAACAAGAAAATGACCCCCCGGAAACAATAACCACTCCTGACCTTCAGACCTGGATGTCGTTCATCGAGACCTGTCTCAAGGAGATATGTGCAGTTTCAATGGAGGGAAGATCAAACGGTCAGACTAAGCAATCTCTGCAGGAAAGTGAGTCATGGAACCTCACAGTTAGCCGTACACTACCAGTCTCTGAAACAAAAAGCGATTCAGACTCATATGTCTCTTCAAGCCCTTAAAGAAAAGGTAGACCTCTCACAGCGCCTTCATGACCTATAACTACATATTCGACCCGATTGGAACAGTGGTAGTGAACGCTGCCTCTGATACAAGGGTTGCGGGTTCGATCTCCGCACAGTACAAACATTTGTGTGCATGAACATGTTTGTTTGTATTGGTCTGGGTGTTTGCTATGTATTGTAAGTATGTATTTACAAAAGAAAAGTATTATATGTATATATTTGTAATCCCACTGTTGATTCTGATATCCGTAACACAGGTGCTTGGGCTACCTATCTCGAAGTCAGATCAATGTATGTGATGTTGTGAAATATTTATTTATTTATTATTATTTATACTAAGTAATCTGTATGAATGTGTGTCAGTATTAATTATTTACGAGTATTTTGAATCTAGGACCGCAATATTCAGCCGATACCAAACCACTGAGTCATAATTAAGCCTCATAATTACGTTTATTAATAATTTCGCGTTGCATTTTAAATAGTCCACTTGTTTCAGTTTTCAGTTTAATGAACCGTGAGTTATTATCCGGGGCATAATTAATTGCGAGGCAACCACTTCCGGCCGCCATTTTGTAAAACTTCCGCCGTCCATTTTGTTAAGTTCGCTTCGGTTGTTGTTTTAGCTAATTTAGTATTCTAACTCGTATTTTGATGTGAGTTTATGAAGTGTGTGGTAATAAACTAGATGGTAATTACTTAGTTTAAGCATGTGTAATAATTAAATATTTTAATTGTTCGTGCTCAGATGCTAACATACAAAATTGTACAATTAAGGCGACGGGTAGGGTCAACTAGCGACGCCAACCGATTTTAATTATTAGCTACTAAACTGGGTCTATTTTTAACAATTTCGGGGTTACAACCTCTCGGCAAACACTTATACCATTTATTAAATAGCCATGCACAAATGTTAGGTCCGTTTTTGTACGCGAAAAATTGATTCACGCCAAAAGTGGCCGCTTTTGGCGATTTAATCGACACCTAGCGCCATCTATTAATCCTCTCCCAACCGATTACGGCTACGGCGGCCAATCTAAACGATCAGCCACGTACGCAGGATAAATTATAGTGCTCAGTGTGTGCGCAAACATAAGTGCACTTTCTTTTCTCTTACCCTCATATTCCGATGGGGCATCAGCGTGACACGACCGGAGAGGGATTGGGCGCAAGACCAACGGCTTAACGTGCTTGCTGAGCCACGGGGGTACATAACCACCGACTTCCAGACTCCGGTTTGACACTAAGAATATCTTACGAACCTGGGACCTTTTGCGCAGCCGTCGTTTTAAAGTGCGACCCATTAACCACTGCGCCACCGAGACAGTCTAGCGCCATCTATTAGTATAAAGTGGAACTAATGTTCCGTAACAAAGTGAGGGACGGCCACTAGTTTAGAATAAAATCAAAATGTGTGAAGAACATTAGCCGAGGCCTTTGTCTATCTGTGGGCGTTTATTGGCTGAAATGATGATGATTTATTTGTCTATGTGCAAAAGAATACATGTGGCGCATTACCTATAGGGAACAGCTTCAAACTTCGCGCTCACAGTAAATCAATATTTTACCCTCACTACATTAGTCATAAGGTTATAAATTGATTACTGCGGCCTGGAACAATAGACGCGTCTTACGCAAGAGCAGCGCGTCCGATGTTACGGTTTAATTACCAGACCAGCTCCGCAGTATGTTGTTGGGGTCGCGGGACATACGGGTCGGCAAACCAAATCCTGAATGGACAATGTGGCAGACGAAAGAAAACGCGCATAAAAGTAGTGAAAGAATATAATTAAAATTAATAAATAAAAAATACAAACCCAATTTTCAAGCAAGATTTTTACGACAAGAAAAAAGCAAAAAAACAATGACAACTTCTGTCAATACAAGTAAAAACATTATAAAAAACTAAAGAGACCCAAGGAGTCTGTACTCGACAGACAAAACGTCAAAAAACATTTTCCGAATTGAAAAATATCATTTCTACATTAGACTCAGAGGAATTTAAGAAAAGTAATTTCAGAATTCATCATCATCATTTCAGCTAATAGACGTCCACTGC
Source organism: Marasmia exigua (assembly GCA_019059595.1). Lineage (NCBI taxonomy): Eukaryota > Metazoa > Arthropoda > Insecta > Lepidoptera > Crambidae > Marasmia > Marasmia exigua. The sequence goes on from CM032485.1 coordinate 14,553,093, forward strand.
TGGACATAAGCCTCTCCCAATGTTCTCCACACAGACTCCTGTGCCGCCCGCATCCAATGGATTCCCGCATCCTTTACCAGATCGTCGGTCCACCCTGTGGAGGGCCTGCCACTGCTGCGACTTTCCTGTACGTGCCCTCCACTAGAGGACCTTCCGAATTGAACATTATTTGACATAGTATTTTTGGAGAAAAAAAAATGTTAAATCCTACTGTGACGTCATCACACTGCATGACCAATTAATAACGCTTTTGCTCATGTTGGTTTAAAAAATAAGTTAACAAAAAAAACAAACGTTAAACATTGACAGTGACAGTACAGACCGACTATATAGAAGGCAATTTAGTGACTTTGACAGGGTTGTAAAACGTTTTTTCTATGCGTAAATGTCAAAACAGCATTAGTTCCGACTTTTGCCACGTGCCAAATAACCGTGGAGCGACTGTAAGTAGCTTGTCGCCTAAACTTTTTTTAATGTACATATAGCACCAACATCAAAATACGTTGAGCCTCAGGACTACATCACTTATGGCATATTAATTAATATTTTTCAAAAAATATTTCAATAAAGCCACAAATTTAATAAAAACTAAAAATATGGGTCATCTTTTTTTTCTTTCTTTATTCGGAAAGTGGTAATATTTTTAGCTAGTGTAGCTATATTATTGCTACGATTATGTGCCCCTGAATACTTATAGGTACTGTGTACTCCATGTCTCATATGCACAGTCGACCGAACATTCTACCTGTTCATTCGATTGGAACGTAGTAGAAAGAAATAGAATAATGTCGAACGTTCTGGAATAATCTACTAATCTCCAGATGCACTAGTCACAGTATGCGGTCGAAAGTTCGAGAAGCTTTGACTCGAAATTTCTAGTAACCAGAATCTAGAAATTTCGGCCGTCGGGGAACAGACGGGCCGTCAAGTCAAAATCACAGTCACTCAATAAAACGCCGGTGTTTTGCGTTTTATCGACCTACAGATTCAGCGGATATCACTCTAAAAGCAATCGCGGGTTTTAAGACTCTATTAGGCCCAAGCAAGTTGTCACGAGACAACGCACTCGACGCACAATAGCAGTGTTAAAAACGATACAATCCAACGATTCTTATTATTAGGATCACTTTGCGGCACTTCACTGCACAAATAAACACCAAACTTGCACACTAAAACCACTAGACACTAATTTAAAACCTTTGAATTGCATCAGCCCACGCGGCTTTTTTTAGCCCTACCCGCCGAATCCTTTTGTTACTCTCAGAACAATCTTACACATTTGAGGTTGAGGGTAGTCTGTACTTACAATTAAAGTGACTGCTAGGGCACACTAGCGACGCCAATTTTAATTTTTAGCTACTTAACATCTATTTTAAACAATTTTGGGGGACAAGCTCTCGGCTAACACTTATACTATTTATTAAATAACCATGCAAAAATAATGGGTCCAACGCGTACGCGAAAAGTTTATTAACACTAAAAGTGGCCGCTTTTGGCAGTAATCAATTTTCCGCGTACAAAAATGGACCCAACATTTGTGCATGGTTATTTAATAAATAGTATAAATGTTTTCCAAGAAGTTGTTTTAAATACATCCGGTGTAGACTAAACAAGATGTATTTAAAACTAAACCGTTTAGTAGCTAAACATTAAAATCGATTGGCGTCGCTAGTGTGCCCCACCCGTCACCTTAAACATGAGATCTGGAGCTCAATTCTCGGGCTCTTGACATTTTGACAACATGGCGGATATCACTGAAAAATCATACAAAAAAACTATGTTTTAGTGATATATGTCGTATGAAAATAAATGTCACGAGCCCGAGAACTGGGCTCTTGCTCTCTAAAAAAAAGGTGATATATGTAACAGGGGATCCTAAACTAGGCGTAGCCTGTCTTGAGTAACCAAAAACAATTAATATGAAAAGTAACAGAGCATTGGATAAACAATAATAAAATAAAACTAACGTAAGAAGCTAACATTATTCATCATTAAAATAACAGCAAAATAACTTACACCTGTTTCTGTATACTTCGGTAACATTTCACCCCCGTGTGTCTCCATCTGTCGTATCCATACTGTATGTTAATTAACCGAGATATTATCGCCCGTTAGCACTACATCAATTATGTGAGTACATTATATGCGGGACTTATGTATTAACATGCGGCGTGTTCTGAAAGATTATATTACATAGTCGCAGAGTCTATGCCCATAAGCGATTTAATTAACGTCTTATTATATGTATAACAATAACTTTGTATAGGTAGATATAAAAATAATTTATGTATATTGAAATGTGGTGCTGGCGCCATATGCTAAGAAGGGTCTCCTACGTAGTTTCGAATGCCGCCGTCGCGACGCACGATTCGAAAAACATTTGCACTGCCTCGTACGCTCGGATGCTTGTGACTTCGATTTATTATAAGTCATAATAACGTGTAAAAACTGGCAGCTTTGATTGCGCCCGGGAATTGAACGTTAGGATGAGGTAACTTATGGCCAAAAAAGCTAAGCAATTATTATATAGACATACAACCGCATTCGAGCGTATGAGGCAGTGCAAATGTTTTAGAATCAGCGTCTTTCGCGACTACATCATTCGAGTCCATGAGCTTTCGAAACTATGAAGCAGTAGATATAAAATTCGCAAGAGCGTGCGTCGCGACAGCGGCATTCGAAACTAAGTAGGAGACCCGTTAAGAATTCCATTGACTGCCCGCCGCACCAACGTCTCAATTCTCAAAGACATACATATACCTAGAGGATACTCAGCGCTTGTCCGCCACCTGTTTGCGACGTGTCGTGCAATATTTTGGATACATTGCACGAGGGAGTGCAGACAATTTAGAGCGCTTGATTGAGACAGAGAAAGTGGGAGGAAAAATACCAAGAGGTCGTTGTGCTCAGCGATGGTCGGACCAGATAGCGACAAAGTTGAAGTTGAGATGGCGACAGCTGGTCGACAAAATCGGAAGGAGTCACGATCTTCAGCAGTGAGGGAATCGACCGAAGAGAGAGACAAAGTTATTGTTATACATATAATAGGACGATAATTTAATACTCTTAGACCATGATTCAGGATTTGGAGAGTCTAGTAATTACAATTATCGAAGATCTGGTGTATATATCGTGATTACAATTAGAATTAGATACTTACCTTACTAGAAAATTTTAGTTATACCATATTTTCGGCAGAATTTCGTACGAGGGGCATTAATAGCATTAATTACTAGTGGCATATATATATTGGCCGTGTGGTCCCCGGCAGAGTAGAATAGGCCACCCTCACTCTTACCGAGGTGTCGTAAAAGGCGACTAAGGTAAAGCTGCTGGCATGATCATCAGCACCCAGAGAAGGAAAACTCTGCATTTAGATCAAAACCCTCGCCAACCCGTCTGCCAAGCGTGGTGAGTATGGCAATTACCCCTCATGTGATTGAGGGAGGCCCGTGCCCCAGCAGTGGGGACTTAAATGGGCTGACGATGACTAGTGGCATATACAGATTAATCCGTAAACAATGCAACATACGGCGCGAGCTGATAATTTATACATCATCAATAAGCTATCAGGACCCCATTCTCGGACTCGTGACATCTATCATCATATTACGACATATATCACTAAAACATAGTTTTTTTTTTTGTATGGATTTCAGGTGATATCCGCCATGTTTTCAAAATATCACGAGCACGAGAATTGGGGCTCCTGATGTGCTGAAAATTAAAAGTTCCCCAATAATGTTATAATCGTTTTCAAGTTATAAAGACCTATTCACTCATACGCCTAGATCGTGGGTTTGATCCCCACCCTGGAACAACCCACCACAACATTCGTGTGATTAAGTAACACATTTTTTTTATTTTTAAATTGGCAGACGAGCAGACTGATTACATGATATGATAAGCGATTGCCGCTGCCCTTGGACACAAACAACTACTGAGTGGAATCATAAGAGCGTTGCCAACTTTTATACTCACTCTCTCCCCTGAGTGAGTAGGTACTACAGATATCAGGAAGATAATAATTTCAAGATCACATTTGAAATTGTTAAAAAGATATCCTTAGAGTTGCTAATAATTGTAATCAATTGGATAATCTTGAAATGTACGAATAGCGCCATCTATGCGCTGAGTTTAGTACTATTCAATCGCCACGTTTCTAAGAAATTGCAGAATGAACGTATTATGCATAGTTGCATGCATACTTACTACTATGCTTACTTTGCAGGTAAATATTAACAGATGTCACTTTTTAGAAGAACTAATGTTTAACCGACTACACAGCAGCCAAGAAGAAAATGTTAAGATAAATATTATCAGTCCATGTACAGAATATTAACAATCAGCCCAATTTATTTCATCGTCCAACGCATTTTCACCGTGGGAGAGTCATGCTTTGGTATAAATGGGCTGACTCGATCGGAGTAATACCAGGGCCTCACAGAACAAACCGGCAGCGTCCGTGCTGTTTCGCCGTTGGGTGAGTGAGGGTTTTGGAGGTCCAATCCCAACCAAAGGTTTAAAGGTTGACAGGGCACTTGTGACTCCACTGCTGGTGTCCATGGGCGTCGACAATTGCTTAGCATCTGGTCTGTTCGTCTGCCACCTATCACATAAAGTTTGCCTACGTCTAATAATTCGATGACCGGTTTTTTGTACGTGAAAAATGGAGCATAGGTATAGAGTAACGCATAGTTATGTTCTACTACAAGAAGGTCAGAAATTTGTACATACATACTGCCAAACATACCAGCTAGTTTCCATCACAGTATAAGTATTATGCAGAATTTGAACTAACTTCATCACTCAAAGATGTAGGTAAATTGAGCTAAAGTTGCCTGGAAATAAGCCTGGAAGTTGGCGGTCTTGTACCCCCGTGCCTCGGATAGCACGTTAAGCCGTTGGTCCTGCGCCTAATCCCTCTTCGGTCGTGTCACACTAGTGTCCCATCGAAATAAGAGGGTACGGGAATAGAGAGTGCACTTGTATCTGCGCAATTACTTGTGCACTATAATATGTCCTGCGTCGATGGCTGATCGCTGAGATTGGCCGCCATGACCGAAATATCGGTTTGGAGAACATTAATATTATTATGTTTGTTGAAATAAGAGTCAATATTTTTTCTGAAGTAACCATTAAAGTCTTTTTTTTCATACAGCGTCTCATACATACGTAAATAAATACATACGTATTTAACATTGATTAAATCCTTTGGTTTAATCTAAGGTAGGTATTTAAGTATATTAGTGATTCCTCAAATGCGGAATCAGGTCAATTACACAATTTAACGTATATATACTTATTTAACACCTAGCTAGACACTGAACAAACACCAAATGCACGTTAAATTGTGACCTGGATAGCCGGTCACAATTTAACGTTTCTGAATGCGTAATAGTTTGAGAAAAAAATAACAAATGGATTTGTCGATAAAATTTATTATATAATTGATTACGCCTTTACGGGTCGGACAACGATCTCCGGACACACTGTATATAATATTTATTAAACTATACACCGTTCTTTTTTTATTGTTTACATCCCGAAACCTCACCTTAAAATAGGTACAACATGCTAAATGGACTTCATTAGCGATACATCGCGAATGAAGTCCTGTTAGCATATTAGAATATAACTAATCAATTTTATCGACAAATCCATTTGTTAGATTTACCTCGCTTAAATTTATTGATCCAACAGTTAGATCTATTAAGTAAGCGGCAAAACAATCATCTGTTCCACACATTATTGCTGGGTGGATATTCTATTTTGTAAGGAACGGCTAATTTTTTTTTCGCTTATTTATATATTTAAAAAAAGGACTTTTTTTAAGTGACACAGTATATTGGCTCTCCTCATTCTGATGGTAAGCAAGAGAAGAGCCCACGTTGTAATCACATAGGACGCGATGTTAGTCAAGGCATCACCTCCATTGCCTTTATTCACGTTGCTTATGGTGACGGGTATGGCACACTAGCGACGCCAATCTATTTAAATATTTGGCTATTAATCCGGATCTATTTAAATAAATCAGGGTTACAACCTCTCGGCAAACACTTCTTATATTTATTAAGTAAAATTGCACATATGTTGGGTTCAACGCGTACGCGAAAAATTGATACACGCCAAAAGCGGCAGCTTTTGGCGTGAATCAATTTTTTCGCACAAAAACGGACCCAACATTTGTGCATGATTATAGGTACAATAAATAGTATAAGAGTTTGCCGAGAGGTTGTTGTAACCCCGAAATTGTTTAAAATAGATCCGGTTTTGTAGCTGAAAATTAAAAACGATTGGCGTCGCTAGTGTGCCCTACCCGTCACCTTAATTTGTGGTTTTCGGGATGTAAACGATAAAAAATTAGGGTGTATACCTACTGTGGTCCATCTTCATAATGTCATAACTCACACAACGCTTATCAATGCCCATTAATATCTAAAATCCTTTAGAAAACAAATCGTTTCATGACAGCAGGCCCGTATGCTGTCGAATACTTATGCAAATTGCTCATGAATTATGACTGCTAAAATGCAGTAAAAAATTGGGAAACGATAAAATCAACCTAAAGTTTAATAGCAATAAGGTTGAATTCTTTCACTTCGCAAAATTTTACTGCATTCATGATTTGGACGACAGTATGGATGTGTTACTGTGTTGCAAGCAATGAGTTATAATCATAAGGGGGTTTGAACTTAAGCCTGTCGTTGGGTGCTTCAACAAGCCAATTGATATATCGCAGGGATATTGAAGAAATCTTCCATTTACATCCAGCGTCATCAGTTGGCATCATAATGATAGCATGATGATAGGTTATCATCATCATCATTTTAACCAATAGACATCCACTGCTGGACATAGGCCTCCCCCAATGTTATCCACACAGATTGGTCCTATGCCGCCCGCATCCAATGGATTCCCTCAAACTTTACCAGATCGTCGGTCCACGTAGTGGGAGGCCTGGCACGGCTGCGACTTCCTGTACGTGGCCTTCACTCGAGGACCTTTCCGCCCCAACGGCCGTCTGTTCTCCTCGCTATGTGCCCTGCCGATTGCCACTTGAGACATGCAATTCTTTGGGCTATGTCTGTGACCTTAGTTCTCCTGCGGTTCTCATAATTTCTGATACGATCACGCAAAGAGACTCCAAGGATAGCCCTCACCATTGCTGTCTGGGTGACTTTGAGCCTCACTAATCGGTACATTGTAAGCGGCCACGTTTTGGTTGAAGACTTTTGTCTTAAGACACTGCGGTAGATGGGCCGAAAATATGCTGCGTAGCTTACCGAACGCTGCCCAGCCAGGTTGGATTTGTCGATCGACCTCTTTCTGGAAGTTGGATTTACGAAGCTTATTGATAGGTTATAACCACAAATATTATAATACTAGTTTATACTATAGAGAGCGATGAACGCTCAGAGGTTCAGAACGTGCCATACGAGAGGAACGGGTTGCAATCCGAGCATGCACCTCTGAATTTCACAAATCTATGTGCACATTTCTATCATTAGCTCGGCGTGAGGAAAAACATCGTGAGGAAACCTGCACGTTTCGGATAGTTTCTGAAACGTGTAACCATGATTCAGTTGGTCTGTTTCCCCTGTAAAAGGGTTGCGAACGTCAGTACGGCAGTCGCTTTATTGTAATTACCAGACTCCCCTAATCAAGAACCATGGTCCAAGCGTACCTTGGGCTCCAGAGGGACAGATTAGGACGCAACTGGGAATCACACGCTAAGATGAGGATGATAGGTAATACTATGAACTAATTATATACTTATAGTCCATGGTTATACCGAGATATGCCAAAGACAAAAAGATAAATAAATAAATGAATAAAATAAATATTTCACAACATCCCATACATTGATCTGACTCCGAGATAGGTAGCTCAAGCACCTGTGTTACGGATATCAAATCAACAGCGGAATTACAAATATATACATATAATACTTTTCTTTTGTAAATACATACTTATAATAGATACAAACACCCAGACAATTAAAAGATAATTATAATATTAACATTAAAAATATTTCATCATGCCATTGCTGATGCTAAGTATAATTCTTGATTGTGGGAGAGCCACGCTTCGGCATGAATGGGCTCGACCGGAGTGATACCACGGCTTCACAGAAAACCGACGTGAAGCGGCATTGTGCTGTGTTTCGCTGCGTGAGTGAGGGTACGGGAGTGAAAAGGGAGGTTTAAAGGTTGGCTGCGAACTTGTGACTCTACACGTGTCGCGGGTGTCTTTGCGGCGACGGCGATTGCTTACCATTAGGCGACCCGTTTGCTCGTCTGCCGCCTATGACACAGAAAAATGTTTGATTTAGATGCATGCACAGTTATAAAGTGTTATAAAGTGTGCCGTGTGGTCCCCGGCAGAGTAGAATAGGCCACCCTCACTCTTACCGAGGTGTCGTAAAAGGCGACTAAGGTAAAGCTGCTGAGCATGATCATCAGCACCCAGAGAAGGAAAACTCTGCATTTATATCTAAACCCTCGCCAACCCGTCTGCCAAGCGTGGTGAGTATAGCAATTACCCCTCACGTGATTGAGGGAGGCCCGTGCCCCAGCTGTGGGGACTTAAATGGGCAGACGATGATGACAGTTATAAATACTGAGTATCTTTAAACTAAAAGACGCAACGGATTTTGACGATAGGAATAAATATTCAAGAGGAATATTTATTTGTATAAAACAAGCATAATACCTATTGCAGTCGTACGAAGTCAGGGCAGGGCGTTATTGCTATTACATAATCTGTAGATACTCCATAAAATTTAACGACTTAAGGTGACGGGTAAGGCACACTAGCGATGCCAATAGATTTTTATTTGTACCTACTAACCGGATCTATTTTAAACAATATCGGGGTTACAATCTCTCTATTTAATACTAATAGTTAGGTAACTGTTTGGTCTGCTTTTGCACTCAAATTTTAGTCTCAATTACCGTCAAAAGTGGCCAATTTTGGCGTGAATCAATTTTTCGCGTACAAAAACGGACCCAACATTTGTTTGCCGAAAGTTGTAACCCGGAAATTGTGTAAAATAGTTTAGTAGCTAAAAATTAAAATCGAATGGCATCGCTAGTGTGCTCTACCCGTCACCTTAAGTAACCTAATTAGTAACGGATAGACCAGTGGCGCCCGTATCGATGTTGCATCGATAATAAATCGCCTTTGTATTGTACACACACACACACGCACACGCACGCGCACGCGCACTCTCACGCACACGGACACGGACACGGAGACGGACACGCACACGGACCCGCACACGCATTCGCTGTTTGTTTTGATTTGTTGTTAAGAAAGAGTAACTTCCTCTGACACAGATTCTGTACCTACTAGAGGTTGTCAATGCCTAAATTGTAATGGTTGTTGTTGAAACGAATATATTTTTTTTATTGCTGTAAAGAGCCTTAGCTACTGATCCACCGAGGACACCAATTCACGCTGTTTATTATACTGTATAGGTAGGCATTGGTCAACTAATCACAGAAGCTTCTTGATAAATATGAGTGTTGTAAATGTCAAGTAAACACTATAAGGTAAATTACCTAATTCCTCATATTGATGCGTGTTATTGCGGCATGAGCTCTTCAATATACATTCCGAAATATCAGTTATGAAAGACAAGAACGATAAATACCTCTGATTGATTGGTGATCTATTATAAATAGGAAAATGTGTGTGTGTGTCTATTTGTTTGTTTGTCCGTGTTGCTCGGCAAAACAGTCCGACGAATTGATCTGAAGAGATGGAAAGTCTTGGTTTAAGAATGGTGATTTGTGCGAAACTCAATTAAAATAAACATCAAAATGATTTAAACTCGCCACACCGGTCAATAACTATAAAATTAACATATTTTGGCATGAATGGGCCGGCTCAACCGGAGTGATT